>JAVGWX010000012.1:24831679-24984179 GCA_036924085.1 Ariolimax columbianus
ATGTTGAGACGGGAGAAGATTAAGGAGGATAATAAAGTTTATGAGGGAAACATATGTGGTTATTTGTTGGATAAACATGTTGAGACGGGAGAAGATTAAGGAGGATAATACAGTTTATGAGGAGAATATATGTGGTTATTTGAGTGCTCGCAACGGCGATTCAGAAACTACTATTGATGTCTGATGAAGCGACTTCAGAATGCTTAAGGACTACTTCATTCCGAGTCGTCATCCAAAACCGAGCCATTAGTCTTTGCAGAAGGCCATGCAATAAGCCTGTTGGGCAAACTGCCTGTGTGTGTCCTGAACAAATATACAAATACGCAAGCCCTCGCCTCCCACTAACTCAGGGGTCCATGTTTAAGTCTTGCAGTAGACGTGGATCTAGACCAGGGATCCTCAACAAATGTGCGGCAGAGCCTTGATGTGCCGCGATGCTTTCGCTGTTCGGCACCAAGCTTCGAGTTTGTAAAAGCCTTGACAAGGTTGGTCACATTCTATCATACGATCTTGATGACTGTTCGTTTCCTTGTGGGGTATCGTTTGTACAGGTTGGGGTAGCAGGCAGCATCTACACCCCTCATTAGTCGAGCTTGACAGTCAGTCCTCTTCTACCTTTTGTTGTAAAGTCTTTTACCATGTTGTGAGGAGGACTTTTTCTCCTTTTCCTGTGGCTCATTGAGGCATCTTCTAAACCATGAGGTAGCCAACCCCATGCACAACTCTTTTTAGTTGACTCTTCTGACATGCGCGCCAGGTTATAGTGTCCCTATTCTTTACTCCCATTGGACAGCAAAATCACACTCCAGCGGATTCTAGGACATGAAGGTATAAGGAGTGTCAGATTTGGATAAATAAACACTCTAGGGGCAAGCTTGACTCAAATAAACAGTCTAGTCGCCATACAGACTAGCTAAACTAGGCACAAGCTTGACTCAAATAAACAGTC
Source organism: Ariolimax columbianus (assembly GCA_036924085.1). Classification (NCBI taxonomy): domain Eukaryota; kingdom Metazoa; phylum Mollusca; class Gastropoda; order Stylommatophora; family Arionidae; genus Ariolimax; species Ariolimax columbianus. Next base: position 24,832,629 of record JAVGWX010000012.1, read on the forward strand.
TTGTCGCCATACAGACTAGCTAAACTAGGCACAAGCTTGACTTAAATAAATACTCAAGTCGCCATACAGACTAACTAAACAATGGAAAAGCTTGACTCAAATAAACACTCCAGCCGACATGTAGACAGACTAGCTACAATAGAAACAAGCTTGACTAAAAGAAACACTCCAGTCGACATGTAGACAGACTAGATACACTAGAGACAAGATTTACTCAAATAAACACTCCAGCCGACATGTAGACAGACTAGCTACACTACAGACAAGCTTAACTCAAATAAACACTCCAGTCGACATACATACTAGCTAAACTAGGCACAAGTTTGACTCAAATAAACTCTCTTGTCGCCATACAGGCTAGCTAAACTAGGCACAAGTTTGACTCAAATAAACACTTAAGGCGACATACAGACTAGCTAAACAATAGACAAGCTTGACTCAAATAAACACTCTAGTCGGCAGACTAGCTAAACTAGGCACACGCTTGACTCAAATAAACACTCCAGTCGACATACAGACTACCTAAACTATGGACAAGCTTGACTCAAAGAAACACTCAGGTCGCCAGACTAGCTAAACTAGCCACAAGCTTAACTCAAATAAACACTCTAGTCGCCAGACTAGCTAAACTAGGCACACGCTTGACTCAAATAAACACTCTAGTCGCCATACTAGTTAAGCTAGGCACAAGCTTGACTCAAATAAGCACTATAGTCGCCATACAGACTAGCTAAACTAAGGTCACGCTAGGCCCAAACAAATACTCCAGTCGACATGCAGACTAGCTAAACTAGGGTCACGCTAGGCCCAAACAAACACTCCAGCCGACATGCAGACTAGCTAAACTAGGGTCACGCTAGGCCCAAACAAACACTCCAGCTGACATGCAGACTAGCTAAGCTAGGGTCACGCTAGGCCCAAACAAACACTCCAGCCGACATGCAGACTAGCTAAACTAGGGTCACGCTAGGCCCAAACAAACACTCCAGCCGACATGCAGACTAGCTAAACTGGGGTCACGCTGGACTTAAACAAACACTCCGGCTGAAATCAATCAAAGTTTTTCAAATCCATGTAGAACACATGTCATCAACAAATAATACCATGTTAAACCAACTTCCCTATGGGTTGTTCAAGTCTGCCCCCACATCTCCTGCCCCCGTTGACCTCAGAACAGAGACCGTCCTGGAATGCCATCAGCTGGTGGTCTTCCTAATGTGTGACTCAACCAACGCCGGTGTCCTTTCCTCCTCTCACACTCCACTGATATCCGCCTGGCCCCCTACAGGGGACCTATTATAACATTCCAATCCCTTCTTTCTGCATGCGCACCCATTGATAAATGTTCACACCTATTTTTTTTTACCTCTCTCCGTGTCTCAGAGCTACACAACAGACAGACTCCACTTTGAAGTTAAAGACCTTGTGTGTGTGAGAGAGAGTGTGTTTGTGTGTGGGTGTGAGAGTGTGTTTGTTTGTGTGTGTGTTTGTGTGTGTGAGAGAGAGAGAGAGTGTATGTGTGTGCGCGTGTGTGTCAGTGTGTGTGTGTGTGTGTGCATGTGTTTGTGTGTACTCTAGCCAATACTTGGAAACAATTTCAAATAGGGATTGCCTGAATTGACTGACAGAACTGTCTACTGGCCGTAGTGTAAAGAAATAACACACTCAAACAAACATGATAACAGCAACAACAAACTACGACGCTGGAAATAGACCATAATCTTCCAACATCGACCAGATTTAACAAATTCGTAAACAAGTTAGATCCTGTACGCAACCTTTGCTACCACAGCCGCACCATCCATATTAGAATGTACGAGTGCTGCTCGCTTGCCCCAGGACCTGTGACGGAAAGATACATGTGTTGCCCGGCATTCCAACAATCGCTAACACCTTATACAGCTGCACTCACCAGCTACAGAGCACTTGTACATTCCACAAGCTGGCATTGATTGCGAGCTAGTGGACAGCCCGGCATGCCTTGCTCACCAACACCGATAACAACAACCATGTTCCTTCCATCTCTCGTCATGTTAAACACGTTTTGTGTGTGTCTGTGTGTGTGCGTGAGTGTGTGTTTATCTTGTCTCTTCTTGGCTCCTTACCAAGCATAGGGCGATTGCTGGTAGACCACCCGTTACAACATTACTTCGGTGCGCTCTCAGTGCAGATTTTTTTATCTATATGGTTTACGTTATTAGACTTTTAGCCTCACGGAAACCCTCCAGTCAGTGCTTACGGGCATACAGTGAGTGAGTTCAAATGTGAGATAAGCTGGGAATCCCTGATAGATACAAGCTTTCCCTTCAGCTGAGTGAGACCCAATGTGAGATAAGTTGGAAATCCCTGATAGATGCAAGCTTTCCCTTCAGCTGACTGAGTTCAGATGTGAGATAAACTGGGAATCCCTGATAGATACATGTATCTTCTTGAGCTGAGCGAGACCCAATGTGAGATAAGTTGGAAATCCCTGATAGATACAAGGATACTCTTCAACCGAGTGAGACCCGATGTGAGATAAGTTGGAAATCCCTGATAGATACAATGTGTGTTCATCATTAACGCGTTAACTTTAGCGCCATTGCGCTAGCACGATTATATTAGCACGCTTGATTAGGCTAGGACTAGGGAATGGGGGATGTTTCAAAAACGCGAAATTGATCAGCTGCTCTACGTAAAACCAGTGTTCATCCGTAGAGCTCCGAACATCTAAAGGACAATGCCGATATATGTTTTTGATTTGTCAAATTGGTGTCTCTGTCCCAGATCACTCATTGTGTATCTGTTAGCCTGAGTGATTAAAACAAGCATGTAGAGTATCATCATCACAATCTGTTCAGCTCTCGATGGAGCATTGGTTTCCCACAAAAACACTCTAAGTCATCAATCCTTGTCCTGTCTATTTGTCTTTAAATTTCTACAGGACGAAGCAGCCAGCATTATATCAATCCCTCTGTAATCGCTTCTTATAACATGCCTGGTAGGTGTTAGCATTCTTTGCACCCATTTCCGGTCCCGGTAGTACTTTCGTGTAATAGAATATTCTATCACAATCAGACATCGAAATATACAGGTTTTCGTTGAGTCGCATCAGATAAATCGTTATAGAGCTGGCTTCTTATACAATATTGGTATCGAGTTAGATTGTCCGTCCCAGCACGTTTCAACCGCTGCTGGATACATGGGTCATATATTTAATACAGAAAATCACGCAAAGGATGGAACTTCTCACGCTTTGTGAATATGCACACACAATTAAATTTAACGCGTCAATGAAGCCGGACGTTCTTAGACGTGGATCAAAATAAAATAAAATTGAAAGCTTTAATTTTGTATACGCCGTTTGGAGCAAGCCGACTTTTTGCGAAAGGGGAAGTAGGTTGTTGGGAAAGATCTTTATCGAGTAGATTTTTTAATTTTGTTAGTTTAACCTTTAGCACGCCAGATTCTTTTTGAAAAATATTTGACCTAATTAATTTTCTTAATTAGTCACCATGGTAGTCGTTTTTCAAAATTTTTAATTGTTATGTTTGTTTGTCAATAAATATGATTTTCTGGCGTGTAGACACACAATAGGATAACAAACATGTGGGTGTTATTGTTGTTGTTGTGTGTTTGTTAGTTTTTGAGATACAAAAAGATGAAGTTGAAAATTTATGAAAATCTCAGAAAATATTTGGGCTCGATAGAAAACCATGGAAACCATAACAACGTATCGATACTGTGTTTACAATATCGACACAACTGTTAGTTTCCAATTCAAACGTAGTTCTTTCATTTAATCAAACAACTTTCAAACAAACAAAAAATCACACCGGAATCTTAGGATTTGAAAACTTGTCACTGCAAATTGCGCTATAACGCGTCATCAATTGTCATCAAGTTACTGTACGTACATGTTTGGGGTGTATTGTGTACGTGCGTGAGTAATATTCGTTTCCTTGACCTGAGTCAACAGGTTACAAATTGTACATCTTAGACCGATGTTTTGTTTCGACTTTCGCAAATTAGCGTTATTTGGTTTCTCTTTTGTTACTAAGACCGGCGTTTGGTTTATGTTTAGGCACATTGACTAACAGACTGAGAAACAGTTGGTCTCTTTTGTTACTAAGACCAGCGTTTGGTTTATGTTTTGGCACATTGACTAACAGACTGAGAAACAGTTGTAATTATGAGGACTGTATTTCATGTTACATTAATGGTCATTCTCGCCGTTTGTATGTCGGTAACGGTAACCACAAATATTTTACGCTAATCAGCGTCTGATTAGTGTAATGGTAGAGCACTTGCTTTTCCCAGCAAATGTGCATGGTTCAACTTCCACGACCTTCACGCACCAGTCGACGTAGCTGTAAATGAGTATCTGGCATATTATTGGGGAAGTAAAAGGCAGTGATAAACGGAACTGGCCACCCTACTTCAGACACGCTGGGGCGTAGAATACTTACGTTTCTAACAACTTCATTGACCGGCTGTAGTATAGCTGCTATGGGACAAACCTTGACTTAGTATGTAACAGATCTTAGCTATAGAGACATGTTATAGGTAGAAGCCTAGGCATGTGTTAATATTTAACATTTCACTTTCTTGGGATTTTATCTAACAGTCCGAGTCGGTGCAGCTGAACTCAGTCCCACCAGAATTTCAATAACCAAAACGAACCACGTACGTTTTCGTCTCAAAGTGCGCGTGGAATCCTAGGAAACCTGACGAATGTTAGAGGTAACGCCAGCCATTGGTCGAGGTACACGTGGACGATAGCGGTGGTAGCCAGTTAGAACGGTTAAACTTGTTGTCGCCGAAAATCCCGCATCGTCTGCAAATCGCGCGATCGGGATGGGAGAAAAGGAAGGAAGACAGATTAAACGCGCGCCGTTCGGAAATCCCGCAATCTGGGGATGCAGATCCAATATAAGTCCCGCTTGAGACACGTGAGGGGAATTCGAAAGAGACGTTCAGTTGAGAGCAGGCGGTTGTAAGAGACAGTTGAGATAGACACACTGTGGAGAGTAGAGACTTCACTTGAGAGAAGGGATTCGAAAGAGATGAGCAGTTGAGAACGGTAGACTTGGGACTATAAAGGAGACCCATGGGAACAAGCAGTTGAATTGGACAAAGTATTTGAGTTGAGAACCACAGATGAGATAACACTTCACTTCAGAGACAGACTTGGGAGTAGACTGAGAGTAGAGACATTCAGATGAGAGAACACTTCACTTCAGAGACAGACTCGGGGGTAGACTGAGAGTAGAGACATTCAGATGAGAGAACACTTCACTTCATAGACATACTTGGGGGTAGACTGAGAGTAGAGACATTCAGATGAGAGAACAGTTCACTTCAGAGACAGACTTGGGGGTAGACTGAGAGTAGAGACATTCAGATGAGAGAACACTTCACTTCAGAGACAGACTTGGGGGTAGACTGAGAGTAGAGACATTCAGATGAGAAACACATCAGATTAAGATTTAGCTGAGATGAGATGCAGATGAGAACTCCATACTATAACAGAAAAAAGTGAACGAAGAAGAACAGTCGAGGTAGGACTTCTTCCACAATTAGCAGCAAGCAAGGTAACTACCCTCATGTTATGTATGAGTCGTAATTGCAATATTCCGGCGATCCCACTCATCATATTGACGCACTCCCAACGACCATGTCGGCATCACCTTAATTACGTAAATACAAGTGGTCAGTAGCAGCTAGAGGCAGTCTTCAAATGATCCCATTGATTATATTTGACACAGTCTATCTTGATCACGTCGATACTACTTTGATGTATTGCCGACGAAAAGGAACATGTCCACGAACGCCATGCCTGGGTTTAGAAACTATGGACTTCACTATCAGCGGCAATCCGCAACAAAGTTCGATCATAGCAGCCCAGATTATGAGAGGAGAGAGAACTTGGGCGATAACAGTATTGATAAGGTTAGTTTTAGTGGTAGGAGTGTTTTAGCAAGCGTGTGAGAGGATTTAGTTTGTTATAAATGTATAGTTGATAGAAATAAATAATATGTTGTATTGCGCTTTTATTTAAATAGTGTTACTTGAATTTGTGTAGAGTGAGACGGAATAGAGCAGACCCGTTTACCGTCTCCCATAGAGCTCCAGCAAATCGATCGGCTCTGTTACAAGTATACTGAAGTCTCTAACAACATCATTCCCCGACAGTAGTGTAACTACTATAGGACAAACCTTGACTTAGTATACTGAAGTCTCTAACAACATTATTCCCCGACAGTAGTGTAACTACTATAGGACAAACCTTGACTTAGTATACTGAAGTCTCTAACAACATCATTCCCCGACAGTAGTGTAACTACTATAGGACAAACCTTGACTTAGTATACTGAAGTCTCTAACAGCATCATTCCCCGACAGTAGTGTAACTACTATGTGACAAACCTTAACTTTATGAGACAAACCTTGACTTCGTGTACTGAAGTCTCTAACAACATCATTCCCCGACAGTAGTGTAACTACTATGGGACAAACCTTAACTTTATGAGACAGACCTTGACTTCGTGTACTGAAGTCTCTAACAACATCATTCCCCGACAGTAGTGTAACTACTATGGGACAAACCTTAACTTTATGAGACAAACCTTGACTTAGTATACTGAAGTCTCTAACAACATCATTCCCCGACAGTAGTGTAACTACTATGGGACAAACCTTAACTTTATGAGACAAACCTTGACTTCGTGTACTGAAGTCTCTAACAACATCATTCCCCGACAGAAGTGTAACTACTATAGGACAAACCTTGACTTAGTATACTGAAGTCTCTAACAACATCATTCCCCGACAGTAGTGTAACGAGTAAAAACATAAAACCTGAGATTGCCAGACAAAACGGTCGGGCTGGGCAGCATTCAAATCCATCATGACAGCAACAGACGCCATAAAGGACACCAGACTACGCGCAGACATCGTCGACTCGGTAGACCTGCCAGCGCTCTGCTGTGGTAGCGAAACCTGGTCTCTAAGAAAAGCAGCAGAGAACCAACTGAGAAAAACACACGCATCTCTTGAGGACGCCTGGTGGGCATAACTCTCAAACAACGGCAGAGCGAATTACACAATCGCGACATCTGGAGAATGTCACACTTAAAGGATGCCCTACAGTACATCGACCACTCGAAACACCGCTTGGGTGTTCAGATATCCAAAAGACAAGATGAAAGAAAGAGAACCATAACCACCATTTTGTTCCCGCGTGACAAAAAGAGACCTCCGTGACGGCCCCCAACTCGCGGGCGAGATTCACCGGAAAAATACAACATTCATAACCCCACAACACACAGACTACTATCACACTGGACGACACGCGCGCGCGACAGAAACGACTGGATCCTGAGTTGGGACCCACTAAAGGGTGACCACCGCTTGAGGAAGAACGGGTCGAGCTATGACTAAGTGTAACGAGTATGGGACAACCTATGACTTAGTATTCTGAAACGTCTAACAACTTCATTTACCGACTGTAGTGTAACTAGTATGGGACAAACCTTCACTGTATGAGACAAACTCTGACATTTGCTGAAGTTTCTGATCCACTTTATTTTGTGTCTGGCTATTGCAAGTTGAGTTCACGAATCCCGATCGGAGAGCGGGACGTGGCAGACGTGACCAGTCGTGTTGAAAACACAGCTTCCGGAACACAACCCATCTAAGTGATATCGCTTGTGTACGGTACAACGTAATTACGACGTATATTGGTACATAATTATAACCTATAATACAGTATATAAAGAAATAATAAAAGTATATTTTACTGACCTATGTACGTGCTATACCTTTTATTGTCTTTTTCTTCTTTGCGTTCGGATTCGTATGCTCGTTGTATGCCACCAGATGAGGCGCCTCCATGGAGGAACGCGTCAGTCGCAGGTTCTCAATGGTTCCCCCCAGTTTGTCTTGTAGTTTTCTTTCCTTGGGCCAGGTCTTCTAACAAGAGCCTTGGTGCAGTGGACATGTTTACAGGATGTGTTCTGGAGTCTGGGGTGCTCTCTGACATGAGCATTGTACGGTCTGCACTGCTTTCATTTTGTGCATATGTGCATTTAGACTGAAACAAAAGTTGAACGAAAGAGTAAAGTGAAGATGATAGCTTCGGATAGGACACATCATCAGCAGCAGGTGCCCTGTCGATTGGTGTTGACTATCATGGACCTCCATCCATTTCTATCACGTGCGTCGTTCACGAACTCTATTGTTGATTGTCGTCAAAGCCATTCTCTCAGGCTGTCCAGCATCTTCTCTCGCGGCATTTTTCTGTCTCCCTTTCCTGCTATCTTTCCCGTTGTCACGCCTCTTCTCATAACATGCTCAAAAAAGGACGACTGCCTTGTTCTGAATCTTGCAAAAAGTTGGTCTTTGTGTCTGTGCCTCCTCGAGTACTGGATCAATGGTCTTGTTTGCTGTCCATGCAAAGATCTGAACGCTTGCTTGCTATTTGTCCATGATTCACTGTAATATGTCAGTACTGGTTCCACGTAGCACCCAATCATTCTCTTTCTCAGTTCCAGCGACAAGGTTTTGTTGCACAATATTCTGTCATGGCCTGGAAATTCGATTTTTCTTGTGCTATTCTGCATTTTAGTTCGTAATTGCATCTTCCATCTGATGTTACGCATCTGCCCAGGTATTTGAACATGTTAACTTGTCTCAATTCGATCCTCTTCGCTTTGACGCAGCATTTTGGAGAGTCCGATCTCTTCGGAACTACCACCACTTCCTGTTTCTTTTTATTTAAGCTAAGGCCTTTGTTTTCACTTTGTTAAACTACCATATATATTATATGATACACATTAAAGAAACCAATTGCTAGTATTATAAGACAGTCTCTGTTCTGGAGCACACAGAGCTAGAGAAGAAGTGAAGACCAAAACACACGTGGAAAAATAGCTCCAGAGATACATTACCTGTTCTCTTATTATGTAGTAAACGAGGTCACTGCACTCTTGTACTGAGCCAGGCACTAAAAGGTCGTGGCAGATGTGAAGGGGTTTGAAACGTATGGCAAGTACAGAAATCTTGAAGCGTGATTGCTGGTGATTTGCGCTCCACATGAGCCGAAAAGCTATGGCTTATTGACGATACAAGACAAGTAAACCTCTGTGAGAAAGATAAGTCTGGTACACAGATAACATTCCATTGGTCGTCATCGAATGCATGTTTCGTATTAAACCCGATTCTGCTGACTGTGCGCTTCAATTCAAACCAAACAGACACAGGCGTAGAATATGCTTACAGGTTGCTTTGGTCCCCGCTGTGAGACTGGTATTTTGAACGCATCGTCTTCAATGCTTTGAGGTATCACAGCATGAATCAATTAATGTTTTGTCTTGTGCATGGGGGTTGATCTCAAAATGTGATTAATAGTAATGTCACTTCAGTTCCTTAATGGTGTTTGTCTTATGTTCGATCCCTACAAAGTATAGGGTAACAGCTGTAGCTAGTATACTCACAGAACCATGTATCAAATCACTTATAAATGCTCTGTCTGTGTTGGTGATGAAATCATTAACTTCTGTCCATCAACATTGTCATAATAGATCCCTTGGCCTGTTAGCTTAACTCAATGTGGCTCTCATTTAGCTGAATCATATTCACGAGGTCTTATTTATGCAGCCCATAGCTCAATACATTCGTCTCCATACGCGTCTTGGTTGCTTGTATTTGACTTCCTGTTGGCATTGCTCTATTAACTTTACTGTATGGCTCTCAGACACTGGAAAATGTCTTTATATGGTCTCTTTCCCTTAACTTGACTTCCTGCTGTCATTGCCCTGTTAACTTTACTGTATGGCTGGAAACTGTCTTCGTGTGCATCTTGTTACCATAACGGGGTTTATGGGCTATCTTCTGTTCAATGACAAACACTTCGCGCGACATTTTAACAATTAACAATGAATGTCATTTGGCCATTAACATAACTCCCTGGACCTGAGAGTAATATGAAGTTTACATCTTTACATTACTGATGAGTGGCAGACCGCTTAGAGTGATTGCCACCAGTGACGAATAGGTAGGTTTCTATCCCCAGTCTTGACGGGTACCAGTTCATCCAGCTGCAATTGCAACCTGACCATAGTTAGCGTCATCAAGCTTGCGAGAAAAGGAACTAGTCACTCCCTCAGAAACAGCTGAGAAGTACTAAAAAGTAGGTTCGAACACTTCCTCCCTCCCTTACCTTCGCATGTGCTGGGCCACACACTATACTTGCGTTATATTAGTAGCGCGCTCATAATAATCCACAGCTCAAAACTACCAACCATCTGCTGTGATTTCAATCAAGGAAGATTGTTAATTATACAAGCAAGCATACGGGTTATCGATCATAGCAAGCAATCAATGAAATCAATCAAGAAACATATGTTTCATGATTTTTGCTGTATGCGTCTATCCTAATTATAGTGTGTATTTGTGTATGCGAGGAGGCCGGGCTCAGATGTATTACAAATGGATGGGGGCGAGATGTGAGAGACTTCGACTGAATAATACTTCTACTGAAGCATCCTGGGTGTGTCCTTTGGTGTAACATTCACGCATAATGGCTTGACTTAGCTTCGTTTGTTCTCAATCTCCGGCTACCAAACCCTGAAAGAGCTTAAGTAGCAGAATATAATCGAGAGAACGGAATGCTTTGTGTCGTAGTTTACAACTTTGCTGCGATATTTGCACCTTTCGGTCCAACACATCTGACTTCAGCAAGCATTTTTGAGTACTGGGTTTGCATTCCCTCTTCGATCCCTTATGCTTAGCCAGTATGTCCTGCTGCAACCTGTTATCCAGGATCACCACGTGGAGGCGTAGAAGGGTCTTGGGAGCTCTGGTTTGCTAGCCGTGACGCTTGCAGTCAGCTATGGGTCGCTGACCACTGCAATTCATGCGCTGCTCAGCATCTTGATCCCTATTCACGCATAATGACTGCGATATTTGTGTGTGCGTGCATGCATGTATACGTGCGTGCGTGTGTCTGTCTGTGTGTGTGTGTATATGTGTGCGTACGTGCAATTGTGTATGTGTGTTTAGTTCCTTATCTGCAGCAGTCAGAGAGTGCGTATTACAGTTATCATTAGTCGATATCTTAACTTTGGTGAAGTAGTATCCTTCAACGGTCATCGCTTATTTCTTAAGTGTCAGTTTTGTACTCATATTAAGATAAGACGAATACAGCATGGGGGCCAAAAGGGCATAAACTGAGTTCATTGGCTGAAAAAAGACAAGAGCTCTAATCGGGTTTCCACTAGGAATCTCATCTTTATATTGTGTGCCACTTAGCTTTTAATGAACCTTCTAGTATCCACTCAGTACTTCTTGACTTTAGTAAACCTCCCATTACTTCCTGACTTTAGAAAACCTCCCAGTACTTCTTGACTTTACTAAACATCCCAGTACTTCTTGACTTTAGTAAACCTCCCAGTACTTCTTGACTTTACTAAACCTCCCAGTACTTTTTGACTTTACTAAACCTTTTAGTACTTCTTGACTTTAGAAAACCTCCCATTACTTCCTGACTTTAGAAAACCTCCCAGCACTTCTTGACTTTACTGAACCTCCCAGTTCTTCTTGACTTTAGTAAACCTCCCAGTACTTCTTGACTTTACTAAACCTCCCAATACTTCTTGACTTTACTAAACCTTAAAGTACTTCTTGACTTTAATAAACCTCCCAGTACTTCTTTACTTTAGTAAACCTCCCAGTACTTCTTGACTTTACTAAACCTCCCAGTACTTCTTGACTTTAGTAAACCTCCCAGTACTTCTTGACTTTACTAAACCTCCCAGTACTTCTTGACTTTACTAAACCTCCCAGTACTTCTTGACTTTAGTAAACCTCCCAGTACTTCTTGGCTTTAGTAAACCTCCCAGTACTTCTTGACTTTACTAAACCTCCCAGTACTTCTTGATTTTAGAAAACCTCCCAGTAATTCCTGACTTTAGTAAACCTCCCAGTACTTCTTGACTTTACTAAACCTCCCAGTACTTCTTGACTTTAGTAAACCTATAACTATAATTAAGGTATAACAGAAAAACAAAACGAAAAGCCAACCAAAGCGAAAAGCCAACCAAAACGAACAGCCAACCAAAATACAGCCAACCAAAACACCAACCAAAACGAACAGCCAACCAAAACGAACATCCAGGATAAAACGAAGAGCCAACCAAAACGAACAGCCAGAACAGAACGAACAGCCAACCAAAACACTAACCAAAACGAACAGCTAACCAAAACGAACAGCCAGAACAAAACGAACAGCCAACCAAAACACCAACCAAAACGAATAGCCAACCAAAACGAACAGCTAACCAAAACGAACAGCTAACCAAAACGAACAGCCAACCAAAACGAACAGTTAGAACAAAACGAACAGCCAACCAAAACACCAACCAAAACGAATAGCCAACCAAAACAAACAGCTAACCAAAACGAACAGCTAACCAAAACGAACAGCCAACCAAAACGAATAGCCAACCAAAATAAACAGCTAACCAAAACGAACAGCCAACCAAAACGAACAGCCAACTGAAACGAATAGCCAACCAAAACAACTTTACTGGTTCAGGAAAGGAAAATGTATGAACGCACAAGACGATCAGCGTATTTGGAACCAGAAATACCAAGATGTAAATGGAGAAAGGAAATGACATACCTCATACATGAACACTGGTCTGCAATAATCAACTCAACCTACTTGGTTCAAGAACCTCAAAAGAATATCTTGTCACATTGTACGAGAGAGATGGATACAGGAAATGGCAGAAATCAAGTGACTACTCGTATTTACAGCAACCAACACTTGGCTTAAGCTACACATGGCGTGTGCAGTATTGTATCTACTTTGCGTTTGATTAATGTTAACACTTTCTTCGACATGTATTCTGAACTCTTCAATTTTTGTTGTGTTTTTGCGTTCGTCTTATTTTTATTTTGCACCTGTCAGCCCAGTGCATCCGACTTCGGCATTCATTTTTTATGTAAGTGTATGCTTCCTCCTGCATTTTCTAAGGGTTTGCTTCCCCAGGGTAACGTCAAGTGCTCTGATGGGGATCGAACACAGCACCTTCTGGTTAACCACTATCCCACGCCGTCCACACTCTTCGATTGATAACGTTGGAATTAAGGATTCTAGGAGGAATAACTCTATACTAATTAATAGTTTGTAACTGCATTTTATCCTGGATTATGTACCTTACTCTGATTCGCACCTTGCTATTGTAACGGGTCTGCTTGAATACTCGTCTCCGGGACAAAGGACTGTGCCGGACTAAGGAAAGAGATTTGGGGGCTTAGCCCAGGGATCTTGTCAACTACGGGGCCTCCAAACACATTTTATTAAACATTTGTTGAAGATATTTCTGGGGCCCCACTGTCTCTGCAACACAGAGGGCATAATCTTAATCCAGCACTGCCAACAGAGCACAAACTCAGAATGTCGTGGTTAAGCGGCCTTTATTCCCCAGCTCTATAAATCCACCCAGCAAGGAAAATTAACGACGTTATGAAAGTTTTATTTTAAATTGTCATATTTCACATTCAAACAAAACCAAAGTCGAGGAAATGTATTGCCTTAAGGGACGAACGAGATAACTCTTATGAAGATAGAGTAAAGCCTGGACATATTCTTGATTAAGGATGTTTGGATGTTAAATCGTTTTCTGTTCCAGACTTCTGACGTCGACCTTAAGCTCTGTTATCGTTCCACCCTCATCACCATCACGTGTCAAGCCTGATGGTGTAATCGATAAGCCCAATAATCAAATTTGTCTGTTTATCACTTCGGCTTTTATGTTTGCTTGTTTTGTAGTATTTGACATAGAACTCACATATGTAAAAGGAGAGTTGTCATATACTTGCTAAATAAAACAGACAATCAACAAATATCTGTTATAATTATAGACTGAAATGTGGATTTATTGAAGAGATGGAAAGCATTTCTTAGACAGAAAATAACTCAAATGAGGAAGTCAAGGAGAAGATGGTGGTATGAAGATAAACATTGAACACAATAAAAGTTGTAGTTAGATTAAATGCTTTTGCTATATAAAAGGACATGTACCTACCTACCTACCTCTACCTACCTAGCTACCTACCTACCTACCTACCTACCTACCTACCTATCCACCCAACAACCCACCCACCCATTCACCCACACACCCATCCATCCATCTATCTATCTATCTATATGTATATATGTCTGCCTGTCTTTCCGTCCGTCGCCTGAACGTCCGTCTGTCTTTCTGTTGCTCTGTCTGTCTATCTCTCCGTCCGTCCGTCTTCTATTATGTATGTCTGTTTATCTATCTCTCTTGTTTTCTTTCTCTCTCTCTCTCTCTCTCTGTTCACGGACCCCTTCAGAATAGAATCTGCTCAAGTTCACAAGCTATCACATTCCACACATGAGTGGGAAGTAAACGTATTGATTTGAAAGAAAGCTCACGCAACAATATCCTATTTATGGCACGGTTAAGGAACAACTGATTGAATGACTGGTTTTCCTTGTAACTAGAATGATAAAAAATATGAATGTTTATGTCTCTGAGGTACATACTTAATACTGTTACAGGCCTGTCACACACACACACATACACACAGACACACATATTACACATACGTATCTCTCATTAACTAATATACTTACATTATACATGCATATCGAACACAGCACACGATTTGCACGCACACACTGCACATATATCTCACACACTTTAGGGTAAACCCACCCTGCACACAAACTACACACAAAACACACACTACATACAATTATAGCACACCACACAATATCACCCGCACTAAACACACACACACTACAAACATATCTCATACATTACACGATAGATACACATACCTAAACACATACAAATCACAGACATTACACCCTAAACATACAGCTCAGACACAAACTGCAAACAAGTATCACGCTGCACACATATATCATGCCAATCAATCAATCAATGAAAGCGCGTCGCTCCTGTCAGTGCATAGGCCATCGACAACATCTCGCCAGGGTACACGGTCCTGGCCTGCTCTCTCATAGGCCATCGACAACATCTCGCCAGGGTACACGGTCCTGGGCTCCTCTCTCATAGACCATCGACAACATCTCGCCAGGGTACACGGTCCTCGGATCCTCTCTCATAGACCACCGACAACATCCCGCCAAGGTACACGGTCCTGTGATCCTCTCTCATAGGCCACCGACAACATCTCGCCAGGGTACACGGTCCTGGGATCCTCTCTCATAGGCCACCGACAACATCTCGCCAAGGTACACGGTCCTGGGATCCTCTCTCATAGACCACCGACAACATCCCGCCAAGGTACACGGTCCTGGGATCCTCTCTCATAGACCACCGACAACATCCCGCCAAGGTACACGGTCCTGGGATCCTCTCTCATAGACCACCGACAACACCCCGCCAAGGTACACGGTCCTGTGATCTTCTCTCATAGGCCACCGACAACATCTCGCAAAGGTACACGGTCCTGGGATCCTCTCTCATAGACCACCGACAACATCCCGCCAAGGTACACGGTCCTGTGATCCTCTCTCATAGACCACCGACAACATCCCGCCAAGGTACACGGTCCTGTGATCCTCTCTCATAGACCACCGACAACATCTCGCCAGGGTACACGGTCCTGGGATCCTCTCTCATAGACCATCGACAACATCTCGCCAGGGTACACGGTCCTGGGATCCTCTCTCATAGACCATCGACAACATCTCGCCAGGGTACACGGTCCTGGGCTCCTCTCTCATAGACCACCGACAACATCCCGCCAAGGTACACGGTCCTGTGATCCTCTCTCATAGGCCACCGACAACATCTCGCCAGCGTACACGGTCATGGGCTCCTCTCTCATAGACCACCGACAACATCTCGCCAGGGTACACGGTCCTGGGCTCCTCTTTCTGCCTCTCTCCAGATTTCATTATTTCATTTTAGCTCCTTCTCACGTTCTCTTCTCCACGTATTTGAGGTCTACCTCTCTCTCCTCTTCCCTGAGGATTCCGTATTAAGAGCCTCTTTGGACCTGTTAGACTGTGCCTTCCGCAGCGTATGTCCTATCCAGCCCCATTTTCTTAGCTTAATGTGTTGTTCCAATGGCTGTTGCGGCTGCTTTCCCACAAGTCTTCCTTCCTCACCATGTCCTGCCACTTTATGCAGATTATCCTTCCCATGCATCTGTTAACGAAGGACTGGAGTCTTTGTTGTATGACCTTGGTCGTTCTCCATGTCTCCGCAACACCGACTTGACACTTGCGTTGAATATTCTAATGTTGGTATGAATCTTGATATCTCTGGATCTCCGTGTATTGTTTAGTGTCAGTAATGCCCCTCGTGTCTTTCCAATTCTGATCCTTCCATCTGCATCTGTACCTCCTGACGTGTCTATTGTGCTGCCTAAATAGGTCAAGGTATCCACTTCATCCAACTGCTCTCCCTCCAGCTTGATTGGTTCTTTGCTGTTAGTGTTGAGTTTAAACTCAACACAACATATCTCATGCACTACACGATAAACACACAAATTCAAACGATAAACACACACACAAACACTACTCACATATCTCACACAGTGTATGACTGAAACACACACCTCTACAAAAACACATACGCACACAAACACATATCACAGATATTACACGCCAAACATACATCCCAAACAAGCATTACGCATATATCTCCCACACCACCCACATATATTAAACACACATATCACTTACAGTACACTCACTCTATATAGATATATAACGCACTACACGATAAATACACCATCTACAAACATTAAACACGCATATACACATACTATACATACCCCACGCACTATACCAACCAGCCCAGGTGTCTTCAGCCCCAAATTCCCGCCAACCACTCCACGGTTGAATTTTGGGCGCCAGTGGGAATAATGTTTCAGTTTATGTTGTTAAGTTATTAATTATGCATGTTTGTTTCAATACTTCTATTTCTTCCAATACCATTACAATTTATATCTATTGCTTTCAAATTCGTGAAACACAATGAAAATAATTTAGGCAAATGTGTATCAATGCATATACATATATACACTACACATACACACGTCTCACGGACTACACGATAACCTGAACACGCACGGAACACAATACAAGCCTCGCTAATCAATTATTCCTGTACCTGGTCTTTCAATCCATCTTTTCCCAAGCCACTAGATACAAACACAGCAAACCCGGACAGGTGAAACCCAGCGAGCATAGGCCGGTGTGCTAGCCAAGCTCAGGAAACACGTCAAGTGTTAGTTCACTTACCTACAACTCGCGCACACACAGTCCTTTAAATCGATCGGTGACTGCAATTGTGGCATTAGATCCTCAAGCTCGTGTTCGCCAGAAGGATTAAGGGGACTGTGGAATAAAGGCCGCTTGTCCATGCATTCGCTACCCGGTGTTCAAGCTCAGTTATTTTTGGTTACACTACCTTCCACCACAGAAGAACAAAACTGGACCAGGGATCTTCAACCTTTTTTTTACTCCATGCACAAGTTAAACCTACTCAGAATCTCATTGGCAACTCCACCCCCCCCCCTCCTCTTTTCACCATATCAGAATGGCATTCGTCCCCCTTTTCAACATTTGTCAGAATGTCATTCGTCCTACTTTTCACCATTTGTCAGAATGTCATTCGTCCTACTTTTCCCCATTTGTCAGAATGTCATTCGTCCTCCTTTTCACCATTTGTCAGAATGTCATTCGTCCTACTTTTCACCATTTGTCAGAATGTCATTCGTCCTACTTTTCACCATTTGTCAGAATGTCATTCGTCCTACTTTTCACCATTTGTCAGAATGTCATTCGTCCTACTTTTCACCATTTGTCAGAATGTCATTCGTCCTACTTTTCCCCATTTGTCAGAATGTCATTCGTCCTCCTTTTCACCATTTGTCAAAATGTCATTCGTCCTACTTTTCACCATTTGTCAGAATGTCATTCGTCCTACTTTTCACCATTTGTCAGAATGTCACTCGCAATTGTCGCCATCTGTCAGAATGTCAATCGTCCCCATTTCCCAATGTCAGAATATCATTCGTCCTACTTTTCACCATTTGTCAGAATGTCATTCGTCCTACTTTTCCCCATTTGTCAGAATGTCATTCGTTCTACTTTTCACCATTTGTCAGAATGTCATTCGTCCTCCTTTTCACCATTTGTCAAAATGTCATTCGTCCTACTTTTCACCATTTGTCAGAATGTCATTCGTCCTACTTTTCACCATTTGTCAGAATGTCATTCGTCCTACTTTTCACCATTTGTCAGAATGTCACTCGCAATTGTCGCCATCTGTCAGAATGTCATATCTGCCTCACACGAGCATTCTAAAAACACATATTTAAATGTGAAGTATACAAAAATATTTGTATTAGTACCAATACTACATTTTGCTGGGAATTATGTGTATATCGTTTTTATACATTTATTAGCGATATACGTTTTAGGGATTATTTGTATAGCGTTTTAAAAAATGTAATAGCGACCAATAGTCTTGCTACTGATCCAAGGTAACTCGAGACAAGCGAGTGAGATTGATGACCAGCGCATTCACTCTCTCACTATAATTGAAATACAGCGCACATCACATTATTAAGACAAAGCCGTCTGATGTTGTGGTCATCATCTCTTGTGATGGGCAATAACTTTTTAATAGCGATATAAATAAGGGGATTATTTGTATAGCGTTTTTATAAATGTAATAGCGATATAAAGATTGGGTATTAATTGTATAGCGTTTTTATAAATGTAATAGCGATATCAAATGTTGATGAACTTGTTTTGAATAACTGAACAGCTTAAACTCCCCAAACCTTTTTCAGCCATAAAATATAGCCTCCCGGCGGCGATGGAGAGAGGCGGGACTTCCCCATAGGTTGAAGATCCTTGACCCAGGCATACAGAGGTTTTGAATCCAGGTTTAAAAGACCAGTCTCTGAATCGTTTAGCAAACCCGACACACCTTCATTACAAGAGTCAAACCATGACCACATGCTAACACATTGACTTATATCTCCTGATACGACCAAAAAGACTGCTTTAAACGCCCGTTTCTTCGCCGAAAGAAGGTCATTCTTAATGACAACAAATAAACTACCTGTCTTCAGTTTGTTTCTTCTCATGATTAATTCGTTACATCATCAAATGGATTTCCAGGTGTGAATACTGACGTCTCATCGTGTCATTGTTCACTGCAGTAATGTCATACGGCCACTCATACGGCTGACTTGCATTCAGAAGGCTTGTGTAACATGGCGTACGGGATCGGGTCTTAGTGGTTTCTGTGGTTTTACATAATGTGGTTGCCAGCTTCGTGTACAATCTCACTTATTCGTCGTATAGGATATGCCTAGTTGTTGTTGTTGTCGTTGTTGTTGAATGTCAATAATGAGTGACTTGACTCTTTTGTGCGCCATGAAAAGGGCGTTAGGCGGCTGGTTGTAGCAGTTTTCCTCACATCGCAAACGTGCTGATGAAGGTGAACCGGGGTACTCCAGGCGATTGTGCTATTCATTGCTTCATCTGCGTGATGCTTACTACTACGGGGATCACATCGATCCCTATCTCGTTTGCCAGAGCGAAACAATTAAAACTCCATGGAAGTAAGGTAGGGTTAAATTTGGTCAGTATGTTGACCTGACCCTGACTAATATAGTCTGATCAGTATGTTGTGGCTGACCGGAAGTCAGTCCCCTCTCCCCAGCACATGCGTAGTAGAGTGTCATGGCCCTAGTCTGGCCTACCCCAATAAGAAATTGATGGATTCTCATGGTGAAGGGATCCACGTGTTGAGGGGGCCCACATGGCGAAGGCCCCACATGGTGAAGAGGTCCACGTCGTGAAAGGTCCATGTGGAGAAAAGGTTCACATGCTGAAGGGGCTCTCATAGCGAAGGGCCCACACGGCGAAGGGATCCACATACCGAAGGCCCATTTATACAAAATTACAATTTGGCCTTGTTAATTCAGTTAGAATGAGGGGGCGTGGGGGGGGGGGGTTGCTGTTATCGGATCAATCACGGTAGTGTACATCTGTGAGACGTAAACCCATTTGCTGCAATCAGCTTTAAGAGACAATGTAAACGAGAAAAGAAGAAGAAGAAGAGCACGTAGAAGAAGAAGAAAACAAAAACAGAAGAAAATATGAAGAAGAAGAAAAGGAAGAAGAAAAACAAGAACAGAAGAAAAAATGAAGAAGAAAAGGCAGAAGTAGTAAAAGACGAAGAAGAAGTAGAAAAAGGAGAACACGAAGAAGAACAACAACAAGAAGAACAAGAAGAAGAGAAATAGAAGAAGAATTAGAACAAGAAGAAGAAGGAGAAGAAGAACTAATAACAGAAGTTTTGGTAAGGCAAGGCAGAGAAGAAAGCAACTTATCCACCTGAGAAACAGCAAATTGTTAGTACATGATATCAACAAAGCGGACTGCGCATGTCTATTGTCCACGTTCTCTGACGCGCTTATCACGCCGCCATGTTTGTTGATTTCCTGCTTTGGAAATATTGCCACCGGGAACATATCGGACCGTGACCTATTTGATCCCGGGTAGGGACCCTGAGACAGCCCGACAAACACTCCTAGTGAGTGTGATAAGATTAAGTTTCCCTCGCCGGTCCCTCTCACGTTGTGTGTGCACACCCACTACTGGGGGGCTCGATCAACGTTGCCATTATACATTCTGAAGGGAGAAAAAACCTGAGGGAAGAATACTTAAATAAAATAAGGACGTTCTTTCTCTATTGGTGTGCAGTCTCGTATGCGATTGCTGTTTGACGTCTTATTGTTGTCTGGTGTGGCATTGTTGTCTGATGTGCCATTAATGTTTCGTGTGTCATTGGTGGCTGATGTACCTTTGGTGTCTGATGTGCCATTGATGGCTGATGTACGATTGGTGTATGATGTGTCATTGTTGTATAATGGCACATTAATGTTTCGTGTGACATTGATGGCTGATGTACCATTGTTATCTGATGTGCCATTGATGTTTGGTGTGCCATTAATGACTGATGTACAATTGTTGTCTGGTTGTGTCATTGTAACAGTTGGTACGTCACAGTAAACTGGGGCTTGTGACGCCTAGTTATTATTTTATTGTCCTGTATATGTTTAAGTGCTGGTGACAGTTATAAGTCACAGTAGACGGGGTCTTCTGACGCCTAATTGTTATTTGATAGTCCTGTAGGTGTTCACATGTTAAAGTGCTGGTGACAGTTTTAAGTCACAGTAGACGAGGGTTTCTGACGTTTAGATGTTATTTTATTATCTGTCATGTGTTTAAGTGCTGGTGGCAGTTATAAGTCACAGTAGGCGGGAGCTTCTAATAGCTTGGTGGATCAGAAGAGGGAAAACTCGTTATCCCGATGTCGGCACAGTTACATCGGGATCAACTTGAGAGTGGCAGGGGGAATATAACCTCTTGCTGTGACAAGCCGAGGCTTTGCCACGCTGCCCTGCAGGCATTCTTTGCATGTAGTACAAGTTCACTAAACAGGGCAGTGCATGGATCTAGCAACTTACACAGGTAAAACAAATTGCTGCAAATACCGCCACTACAAGACTAGACGAAATTTTTTAGCCCAGGCTTCCTGTGAGGAGTCATCGTACTGTGCTAGATAACGAGAGGTGTAGATTAACAGAACACTCGAGGGATAAACACGTCAGAAAATCAGATAGAAAGAAAGACAAGACACAGTGAGGTCAGAATGGGCCCTACCTGGCTAACACCGACACGCACACACAGACAATAACGTGCCTGACCGTGGTAGCGGACGAGAGCAGAGCGAGACGAGGTTTGGTGACACACCGGGATTTCTCCAGCTGTCTGACTAACCGAATGTTGGAGCCTAGGTGTTGGTAGTTTTAAGAATATATTCCCCGCAGTATCTTGGAATACCTGGCTTTCAATATTCACATATACAGTGTAATTGTTTGGGATATTTAAGTAATATTGTGATAGTTTCCAGGTCTACTTCTGACACTAATCGGCTGTGCATGTTACAATCCAGTAATATTTTTTTATTTTCCCACGACAATTGCTTGAGTTTTAAGGCTAGAAGCGGGGTTGGAAGTTTGTATTTTCGAATACTGTTTATGGGTTTTTATTAACTAAACGGAAACACATTGTGACAGTTATCATGCTGTAGTCCCACTTATTGTAGTAAGCGATTGTCAATTTTCCAGCGTAGTTATACGACATTAGTTTTACATTTTCCTACGAAAATGGTGGTAGTAAGACTAGGTCTATTTCTTAAACTAATCGGTTGTCAATGTATTATTTGAATTTATTCACGTAAATCGTGGTAGTTTTAAGACTGTAGTGCCATATCTAGTACTCGTCGGCTTTGAAAGTTAACACCTACAGTTACTTCATTCATGAGATTAATTATATACAAACATTGTGGCAGTTTACATTTATATTCCTCCGTACATCCCGATTCTGTATGTTACGTATTATCGTGTTTATATATACTATAGTATATATGTATATATATATATATATATATATATATATATATATATATATATATATATGTGTGTGTGTTTTTCTTTTAAAAATAGTCTTGTGTTATTATATTAAAATGTTGTAGGACCGTTCAATTGTCTTGGATACTGATATTCTCAAATAGTTTATATCGGCATTCCTTCATCTGGATGTGAATTTAGTAACCAGTTACGGTTGTGGATCTGATATCATCAACTTTACATACCTTTATATATGCGACCAAAGTTATTAGCTGCTCGTATCTTCAATACCACAGACATCGGGGGGGGGGGGTGGGGGGAGGTCCAGCCTAATCAATTTGGTACACAAGTAATCTAAAGAGAGTAAATGCGGTCGGCATGATATTGACCACCCCACCCACATTGTGTGCCGTTGGTCAAGAAAGATACATGCCTAACACTATATTCCTAATATGCCACACAGGCGCCAAATCGGCATCTTTACTTATATTAATATATGGACACACACAATGAGTAGGAAATAAAAGGAGTATATACATTTCATTATTGGATAGGAATTATCGAAATGTAATGTAATGACAATTAGTACGGTTGTAGTTGTTGCCTTTCTTTTTGAAATTGTTGGCCTTCCACATTGTATATGAAAGGGATCATTATAGACCCGTATGCTCTAGAACAGCGATCAATTCAGAAGAAAGATACGATAATCTTCTCACGCGATAATTTTCTCTGAAATGCAAGACTTCTACTACTACACCTCCAACACCTTGACTACCGAATTGTTCGGACCTAAATCATGTTAACAATCGGGACCTAATGTTTGAAAAAAGGTATATTGCTGGAAGATCAGAAATTATTCTTCATTGAGTTAAAACGGAAAATGTGGACGCTTGTAATTTACAATCGGCCCGACAATCGATGTTATGTCCTGACTGTGAACTTTTGTTTCCAGTAAAACAAGGAAACTTTCAATACAAAATGAAATAGTCTTCGTTGACTAATTATGTACGCACTGTCATCACCATCATCATGTAGCACGTCTTTTATAGAACGTCGCTCCTTTTTCTCAAGATGGAGAACACAGAGGACGCCTGAGCTGACAAAGGCATACGAGAACATTCATAGGCGCACAAAAAGAGAAAAGAGAGGAAATGAGGCAAGCTTGGAGGATGTGATCACAAACCAGCCATGGACATAATAGAGGATTTAGAACTACCCATACGCAGAAAAAAGACAGGCAGCTGGAATTATAAAAGAGCGGACCGGAAACTCTAAAAGCACTTAACCGAAGACAAATTAACAATACCCTTCACACCAATCAATGTAAGACAAAGCACTACAATATTTACAAACAACATCATAGAGGCGGCGGAAAAATCAATACCATGAGGCAGAAGACAGAATTATAAACCGTTCTGGACCAGGGAGCTATAAGAACTGCATGACATGGCTACCAAAGCAATAATCTCCATGGGGCAAGATCCATCAGACTTTAACATCACAGAACACAACACACAGCAAGCTATATACACGAATGAAAAACGCTCGTGTGTCAGAAAAGGTTGGCAGGACAAAACCGCATCCCTCAACATGGAGAAAGACACCACAAAACTTTGGAGTTTGGTGAGGAGCCTAAATCAGGAGAACACCATCAGCCATGCAAAAACGGTACATCAAGAGAGTGGCGAGACATATACAGAAAAACAAGCAACCATTCTGCTTGCCGCGGGTTTTGCAGTGGACACCAAAATAAACATGTTTAAAGTAAGAGAGAGGTGGAAAATAAACTAAAAAAGAGAGAGAAAAGGAACATAAACAAAGAGGATGAAGTAAACAAGCTTTTCAGCATCCAAGAATTGAGTTAGGCAATAGGAAAACTTTAGATGAAAAAGGCACCTGGCCCCGACGCGGTAACAACTGAAATGATAACACGCTTGGGACCAATAGGCAGACAGCGATTCCTGGACCTGATAAACCAATCGTGGACTCAGGGATTGTCCCAAAAGAATGAAAAGAGGCAGAAATAATCCCAATCCTCAAGAATGGAAAACCAAACGAAAACCAAACAAGCTACCGCCCAATCAGCCTCCTTAGCTTTCTGGGAATGACAATGGAAAGGATGGCGAACAATAGGATGCTAACTTTCCTTGAAAAAAACAAAATCCTAGACAAGTCCGGCTATAGAAAATACAGGAGTACCAACGACCAGACCACTTATCTGACCTAGGAAATCGAAAATGCCTTTCAGAGGAAATGCAAACTATTGGCTACCTTCTTTGACCTGACTAGCTTTTGATAAAATCTGGAAGAAAAGACTAATGCTAAAATTAGCGGGCTGTAGAATAAGGGGGGAAATGTTTGACTAGATCAAAGACTACCTCCAATTACGATGTGCGAGAATCAGGCTGGAAAAACACAGGAGCGAAATGGTCAAACTACATGAGGAGTGTCCCCAGGGAGGATCACTATCCCCTACCTTGTTTATCCTCTTCATTAATGAACTACCAAAAAAGTTCACACCACACATCCACAAGGCACTCCATGTGGATGACCTGGCCATATGGACCCAGGCAGAAAACATTGGAACCGCAAATGCAGGAATGCAGGAAGCAATCATTGCAGTAAAGAAATGGGCAGACTCGTGGAGTGTCATAATAAACAAAAGCAAGACCCTCTCAACACTCTTCTCGCTCTCTACAAAGCCAGAGTAGGTCGTCCTATATTTAGAAAACAGCCTACTTCCTAGAGAAAACAATCCTACATATTTAGGAATGAGATATGACAAAAGATTAACATGGGGCCCACACTCAGACTAAGGCTGATGGTAAACTGGCAGGGACAAATTGGAGCGCAGATGCAAACACAGTCAGACAAGTCTACACTGGATATGTACGGCCAACACTGGAATATCGCACAGGTGCCTATGCAACAGCGGCAAAGACCAACCTACAGAAATTAGACAGGGCACAGAATACCGGACTCAGAATTAGTACAGGAGGTCTGAGCATCCCAATCAGACTAGAAGCGGTAGCAAGGCCTCCAGAGCATCGGTGAGCGCAGAGAAGGAAAAATACTAAACTTGACAGCAAAATGCAGGCGCACAAATAAATATCAAAAGCAGGGAAAAGTCAATGAACAAAAAACCGCATTAAAAGAACAAGCTTCAATCATCTATCAAAAGCCCTTACAGCAAGGAACAGTGCCATGATATCAAAATGTCCAATGATATGTGAAATGATACAGGTAAATGAAAATACAGACCAACAGCCCAACTTCCCGGTAGAAGCGAAAATACCAGGTATCGATAGAAAGGAGGAAGAATCAGACCATGCATTGAGAGAAAAAAAACCTAAAGCATATTGGAAACGCCTATCCTCAACCCATATGGACGCACGTCTACACAGATAGATCGTCAGAGGAAGCATTGAGGAAAGGAGGGGCGGGACTCGTCATATTTCTACAGGATGGAACCGAAATAGAAAAAGCAACTGCTGCCGGGGAGCCCTCGACAAATCTAAGAACAGAGCAGCAGGCAATAATTGAAGCAGTCGAACTATTGGATGCAAATTGGTTAAAGGATAACAGACTAATGTTTTTGTGTGACTGCATGGACATTTTGCAGGTCACACAAAGAGAACCACGAGATAGTATGGAAAAGGAACTGACATGCCAGCTAAATAAACTCTCAGACCACAATCAAGTCGCCCTCCAGTGAATTCCAGCTCACTGCGGCATACATGGGACTGGCCAAGGAGGGCAGACAAAGAGAACAATTCACCCACCCAGTGTCGCTGCCAGAGGTCAAGGCACACATCCACTAAAAATATAAACAACAGTGGATAGAGAGAACAAACAGCAAATACCCACATGACTCAATCAATAGGCGGAATAGGAAACAGTATATCACAATTTTCCTTCTCAGAACAGTTCATTGCAGACTAAATGCACACATGCATAAAATGAGAGCAGCACAGACTGCACAATGTACATGTCAGAGAGGACATCAGACTCCAGAACACAGCCTGCAAACATGTCCACTGCACTGTCTCCCATGAGAAGATCTGCCCCGAGGAAAGAAACATACAGGACGAACTGTGGGGAACCATTGATGACCTGCGACTGACGTGTCACTTCATGGAGGCGGCCCACCTGGTGGCATAAAACGTGCATTCTCTTCTTCTTCTTCGTACGCTGTAAGACGTCAACCTGTATTTTTTTCGAAAAAAGCAGCGGTCATCCTGAGGCTGTCGACACTACCATAGAGCTTGTCTAGTGTTGCCACTGGTGCTGTCGACACTACCATAGAGCTTGTCTAGTGTTGCCACTGGTGATGGTCTACGAAACCAAACGCAAAGAATAAGAAGAACGTCGCTCCCATCACAGTCTGTCTGAAAGAAACTCTTTCTCTTGACAAAACTCCAGCTTCCGCCACAGTCATATGCAGGCGTTCCTGGATATCTTGGTGACATCGTCTTCTTGGTCTACCCCTGCCTCTTTTGCCTGGCACCATACTTCCATCACTGTTCTCTTAAGACCGTTGTGTCTCTTGATATGACTAAAGTATTTGCATTTTCTGGTAACAATGGAATTGATAAACCGGTTCTCAATTATGTTCAACTCTTGCCGAATGTCTATATTTGTCGATGGTATTCTGATGATCTTTCTGTAACATTTTGACTCGAAGGATTCGATTATGTCTAGAAGTTTTGGTAATCGTCCATGTTTCGCAGCCATAAGCTGCCACAGGAAAAACACAGGCTCTCAAGACCTTCACTTTAGTCGTTTTGTTGGTGCTCTACCATACTGTCTCCAACCTGTTCACTGTACACATGTTTATTAAATGTGAGCTTCAGTAATCTTTTTATGATGCATTTGTATTGGCTCCAAATTTTGCCTACTCATCATATGTGCATATATATAATTGTGCGTGTATGTATATAATAGGTAAAGGTAAAGTTAGTTCTCTAGAAGACACTGGCGTTCGGGATGAAGTGTTATAGTTATCATTGTACTAAACTCCAGTTTTGTGAGGTGGGGTTGTCAGTGCCCGTTACTCGCTGGTTTTTTCCTTCTCTAGCTGTCAGCTCATTTAAAGCAAGGACGAATGGAACTCTTGATAGCGGGAGTTGAACCCTATTCCTTTGCCATGAAAAGCGAGTGCTCTATTATATTTATGGGCTAATCGTAACTGACTTTCTTTATCCACTTCGATCACCTGCTATGTAAGCGCCTGCCAGAGTTTTGTCTTCCTTTTAGCCTGACTCCCATCTAAGTCCTTAGTCTCCCAGAGACTGCATTAAATTGTCTCCCAGAAGACTTTTGAGAGGAAGTGGCCACCCAATCTAGAAAACATTTCGACTTAATATAAAGACGTTTCTCTTACTCTCCGGCGGCAGTGTCTACTACATTACTTCTTACTTCATTGCTGTTCTTCAGACTTGTATATCTGCTGTCTTGTTACTGGCTCGTTTCGCGTCACACCTTCGCTCTCACAAAGACTGTCTTATGTAGTTACCCCAGTGGGTCGTCATGTGTGTCTAGATGCCTGTCTAACCTACGCTCTAACAAAGACTGTCTTGTGCAGCTACCATGGTGATTGTCATGTGTGTTTTGGTTCTCCGCCACACCTTCGTTCTCACAAAGATTGTCTTGTGCAGCCACCATTATGACTGTCCTGTGTGTTTGGTTCTCCGCCACACCTTCACTCTTACAAAGACTGTCTTGTGTTAGCACCCTAGTGGGTCGTGCTGTGGGTTTGGATCTTGCGTTCTCAGTTTCACTTCCTACAGATATCGTGGTATCCGTCTGACTATCTTCCGTTCTTTAGACAGGGCTAAGCAACCATAGTTGATATTACTTTCAGTAAATAGAAAACAAACCTTACATATTTTCTGTTTATCAGATAATATTTGTATGTGGATAAGTAGTGGACGCTCGATAATGTCTATTTAAAAATAGCTTCACTTTCTAATAAGATCCAGGGCCCATATGAGTAACGAATAGGCCGAATCCAAAACATGACTTTAAATATAACTTAAATTGATAAAATGCATGACTACAGAAATCATACTGTAAGAGGACAAATTGCTTCCTGTAAGGAATCAACTGTATTGGTAGGGGGCGTACACTTCTTATGGCGTTATAATAGGATACAACAATCAAGAAGAGTGGTTGATATCAGTATTTCTGGTTGTGTAGCTCTGTGTGCTTATTAACCATACATTACTGGTGTTGAACGTTATCAAGTCGATATATACTTTTGTTATCAATCGATGATACTGATTTGATCACGTGGCGCACAATCCATTAAGTTCGCGGTCAAGTGATGGAAGCCTTGGCATTGAGGAGGCATCATTACCTCTCTGTGTGTTTATGAACATTTTTTGCCTGTATTACTTTCGTTAACTTAATAACAGTAATATAAACTATTACTGCATGGGCTACGCCAGAACGGGCGCCTGAAACGTCATATCAAGAGTGCGTGTATCCAGCAACCTGCACGGACCACCAGTATCACCAATGCTCTGTGCTATTTACTAAGAGAAACGTGAGCACCTATATGTCAGCCAGGAGTACATTGATATTAGGTGTGTATAAAACAACGTACCCACAAATCAAACTATAAAGGCATTCATCATGGACTAGGCAGACAAAAACGACAAGAAAGAAACAGAGATGAAGTGAAACGAATATGTCTTTTATTGTTCTTTTTGTCTTCATCTTGCTCTTCTGCAATCGTCCTGAAACGGATGTTTTGTAATGTTGTATCTCAGTTAACAGCGAGGCTGTGATATCTGCGCCTTTGGGCCCGAGACATTCGGTATCAGCACATTTTTGGGATAAAGTTTTCCCTCATTCTTCGATCCATTCTCAAATCCTATTCTTTCAGCTAGGCTGCACAGGTGCAGTCTGTTTCCAGGGTCGTCACTTGGAGACGGAATAGGATCTTGGATAACTCTGGTCAGCGGACAGGGACGGAATCAGCTAGCAAAGAGGCCCTGATTGACGTCCTTTATGTTAACTATGATTTCCAGGAGTTATGTCCCCGTTTGCTCGTGTATCATGCATGGCGTTTTGTTTCTAGAGCTTTGTTTAATCAAGCACATGAGGCTAATCCACAGTCAGCCAGCTTTTTTTCTGTGTGGCAGACATAATCTGCCTTGTCAAAAGTTGGAATATCTTCTGCCCTAGACATATACTAACAGTAAATGAAAGAAGGGCTCAGGAAAGAGTTAAAATGATTACGCTACTGGTTTCCCGTCCGAGTCAGCTAGATAACTGATCTGAAACATTTCATCGGCCATGAGTGCGACTGTGGTAATCTAACTGTCTTTGATTTCATTATGGCCTGACCTGTCAGTTGTTTAGAGGGTGTGTTTTGTTTGTTGATGATATTAATGATTGCCCGACGTCAGCTGATAAAAGTGCTGCGCTTATCAGGACAACTGACATGATCGGTACCACTACTGGATACGTTTTAAGGAGAGATTACAAAGCTCAGAATGACCACACTGCCGTATTTAGATACATGCATGTTCATGTTGTCTTTTCAAAACGTATAAAGTATGAGAAGAAGATATCACTTTTAATGGAGATGCAAATGACAAAGGGCTGACCACTACTCTCTTTATATATATAGTATATATATATATATATATATATATATATATATATATATATATATATATATATATATATATATGTATGTATGTATTTATATATATATATATATATATATATAGAGTCTACTTTTCTCTACTGTTTTGGATCATTATGGATGTCGCCAGACCACGGATTTGTCTGGAATTCACACTAGTCCACGACTTACACTTGTGTTCACGGAAACGTGGTGTTGTTTTCCGTCGGGACTTGTTATTTCGTTCTTTTTTGTGATTTCTTCCATCCGTTTATCCTGGTCTGGACGCCGGCTGAAGGGTACTACGCTTATACCTGTGTCGTATTTCACGGGTTAGTTCTGCCGGTTCACCTTCACGAATTTGGCGTGTGGAAATTTTAGATGCTACTATGATGAGATGAATACAGCTAGGGAGAGATGCCAGACTCACTCACGCGCTGAGTGGTGTCCATACGACCTCTTGTGGTTATCGAAAAGGCACGACAAACTGCGTTAGATGCCTTCCAACCTTTCTACCCTGCGGGTTACATGTTTACGGAAAGGCTTCGGTGGTAACACTGAAGCAAAATCTGCATCCTATGCTATCTCCAGTCGTCTCGATGAATGTCTTGCCACTGGCAAAAGGTACCTTAGGCTCTGTGAGTGAGGTTGACAAAAGGCGCAGTTTCTTCCTCACTTTAATCTAAATCACCGCGCAATTCACCCATTTCAGCGGCCACAGCAAGAGATACGACTGTCCACACGGCTGAACAAAGAGAGTTGTCTTCATCACTTGTGATGGACAACTATTATATTATATATATATATATATATATATATATATATATATATATATATATATATATATATATATATATATATATATATATATGTATATATATTTATATTGGAGTTGACATGTGAAATATGTGAAGTGCAAGCATGAGAAAAAACAAGCTATTTAGAGATAACAACTTGTATCAGGCTGATTCTGCTTTCGTTACATAAATTCGAGTTGATAAATGAAAGTGTTCCATGACAATAAAGAAGAAAGACACGCTCTATGGTGATTACAATGACCGCAAGCTGACGATGTTATCGCCATATGCAATCCATTTGCTATTTGAATGCCAACGAGAAGTATTCTGCGAGCATTGATTGATTGCTTCAGCAAACTTGTTGAGCTGTTGGAAAGGATGTGTTTATTTTATTATGTATCTGGATTATAGAGGCAAAGAGAAGCTAACATTTGTTAACGAAATGTTCATTATTGTCTTGTAAAAAAACTAACATATTATGACATTTGATATCGGTTTTAATTGACAGAACTGGCATGTGAACTGAACAATTAGCACACAGGAAAGTGGTAACAGAAGGTGTGTTCTTTTAAAGCTGAAAGTGTAGCCATATTTTCGACGGAGGCGTGAACTATTAAACTACATAGACTTTATTGGTTATATCAGTGCGTTTATGCGTCCGATCATAGACTATTGAGTTTAGCCAGGGAAAACGGCGTGTTCGGAATGAATCGCAGTATTTTCGAGCCGAATTGTCCCCTACTTGTAACCAAATGTAGTGAATATACAGTCCCTATATAGGCGAAGGGCGGTGGCTTTTGTGTACTGGTGTGTTCATAATGTGCAGTCTCAAGACCCACGCATATCGATCGTTCTATACCCACGTCTTTCGAGCCAGTAAGTATGTGTTTCTTCTGTGTGTTCTGACACGGCTCTCATTCTGTGATGTATGTACGATGTATCTGTGAGATTTGACTTACTACGGTTTTGTGTGTGTGTGTGTGTGTGGGTGTGTGTGTGGGTGTGTGAGTGTATGTGTGGGTGTGGGTGTGTGGGTGGGTGTGGGTGTGTGTGTGTGTAACCTTGCGTTAGGTACTCTAGTCTCATAACACGCTCTACTGTAGGGGAGGAAGTGCTAGAGACTTTCTATGAAATGGGAGAGACCAGTTCCCTTCCTCGGTGCTTTGCCTCGCCTAACAGCAAGCCTCCTATTTACCGCATGATGGACTAAAGTGTAGCAGTAACGTACATAAAACGTTTTACATTCATAACATTGGCACTCAGGCGCAGGAGACACGAGGCATATGGACACACAGTCTCTGTGTGTGTGGGGGAGGGGGGGGGAGTTTCAATGGGTATTTGTACATAAATCAGCAACACATACGATTTCACGCTTTGTCACTCGTGCTGGTCTAAAGCTTGTTGAGACTGAACTAATCGTCTATGTTTTAAATGGCAAAGGTCAGTCCCATGGCACCAATTGCCGTCAGGGATGAAGATAACTCTTCATGGATTAACCCGCAGCCTATATGAGGTGGGTTGGCCAGTTCCCTTCCTTGCTGTTTATACCTTCGCCAACTCATACGTCACACACCCATTTACAGATGGGTCGACTGGAGGAGTGATCGTACCAGGAACGAACCACGCCCGGATTTTGCTTCTGTCCGTCCTTGATTTCGAACCCTGGCGTGGTGTAATCCCAGTCTTGGACCAGCCAGCTCACTTTCGACTAGGCAACACGCTCCTCAGTGTTTTAGGCACTAAAAACATGATCTCATGTACGATACATCGATATATGATTGATTTTCCTTTCTTTTCGTGGATCTCCAGAATGGGATGCCCATTGTTTGCAGTGTAAGTGATGTGTGTATATGAGGAATGTGTTTCTGTAGTTTGGTATGTGGTGTATATATGTGTTTTACATGTTTGGAACATGTGGTTGCAGTTAAATGTATGTATGTGGATATCCGAAGAATATTTTTCTATGGTTTGGAATGTGAAGTGTATATGTGTTTTTCATGTTTAGATAATGTAATTACAAGTTAATGTTTTTGTGTGTATGCATGCATGTAGTTTTGGTAGTAGCATCAGCAGTTGCAGTAGTAGTGGTAGTAGTAGTAGTAGTAGTAGTAGTAGTAGTAGTAGTAGTAGTCCTCCTAGGCAACGACCGCCTGTCAAGTTAATCGATCGACTCTGTCCATGATGAATAGCTGTAGTGCAGGCTGCACGCAGTGAATGCAAATTCATCCCTGTTTGGCTTAGCCAGGCGGTATGAGGGCGGACACGAGGGTGGGACCATGTAGGAGGGTGTTGCTTGCCACTCGTAAGGTTCATAGTCTGCTTTACGGGCTGGCGATCCTGGACGTCTTCGGGAAGTCGGCCACGTGCCCGAATACGGACAAGCGACAATGATGTATCGTGGTGTGAATGTTGTCCATGCCTGAGCGTAGTTTTATCTCAACTTTTGAGATCCAGTAGAATGCGTCTGTTCTGGCTGCGCCCGTATATAGCTTCAATATGCTTCTGGTCATGCTGAAGGATAGTCCAGGTCTCCGAGCCATACAAGAGGATGGGGATGACAAGTTTTGTAGATGCGCAGTTTGGCTACCAGTGAGAGCCTCCACTGAATCCAGGCTCGATGCAGGGCATGACTACACATAGAGTATGATTTGTATATGTTGCTTATGTATATACTACGACAGCAATATGCCTAGAGGTGCACAAAAAACTGATATTATCGACATGAAGAAATGACAACAACACGTAATGAATTAAATGTGACTGGAACTACTTGAGAATCATACGGAACATGTACCTATAACATGGCTACAATTATATGACAAACTGATATCAGAAAGCAAATTCATATCAAAAGAAGAGTAGGACAAGGCTGTACTATTTCAACCTTTCAACATATATCTTACGAGTATATATATATATATAGTGAAGTATTTTTAAGAAAATAATAGGGAGAGAGCATGGGAGATCAACACTGAGTTTAGCAGGTAATACAGTTCTTGTTGCTAAAAATGAACAAGATTTACCAAAACTACGCTCATAGTTTACAAAATATACTGAGAAAATTATGGAAAAGGACTACCTCTGGATATTTGGCATGACAAAAAAAAAACGCTTATACCAGAGTACACTGATACAATACGAGATTTATGGTCGTGAAGTATGTGAGTGGCAGAACGTCGTCTTAGTACAGCCGCCTTGTGGGACTCGCCATATTTGACCAAGTCTCGAGCCTCCGTCACTGTCATTCTCAGAATATATTTTCCTCGGTTTATCCGTGCCTCGTTTTCTATACAATTGAGTCTAGTATCGATTATTCTTAACTAATGTGGTCTTTTAGATAATGTGACCAAATAAGTTTAACTTCATAGACGTAATGATGTTTACCAGACAATTCTGTTCTATATCTAGCTTTTTCAGGACATATTTTTTTTTACGTGTTTGTTGCCCATGGAATTCTTAAAACTGTTATGTTATATTTTCTTTTGAAAGATTCAGTTTTCATATTTAGTGCTTGTGTGATGTTCCATGCTTCACTTTTGTATGTTTCCACGATGAAGATGCATATCCTCATAATTTGTGTTCTTATTGCTTTGCTCTTGCGACACGTTTGTAATTTTGTTGACCGATACATTTCCATCTTCTCCTGATTTTTGTTTTTGGCGTCCTCCATTGTTACTTAAACTGGAAACGAGATTTTCAAAACTTGCGACATTTTCTTCCTCTTCTTGAGTAATTTTAGATCTGTTCTTTTGTTTTGTCGGCTGTAATTGTCGTGGTATGGGGGCCGGGGGGGGGGGGGTGTTCGTATGTGTGAGATACGCAAGGAGAAGATGTTACAAGACATGGCAGTTACACAAGAATCAACCAAACAGACGGAGAAACATGTGCAACCAAATAACAGAATAAACTGCAAGGGCAGGCTGATGTGAAACAGGATGCACGCAAACTAACAAAAATGACTCTGTCAATGAAAGTGTCTGAGAGAGAATCATGCAATGTTATGTAACAAGCAAGTATTGCTTAATGGATTCGACTCCTCTACGACGAATGAACAAACAAAAAATTGCTCGCGACAACAGACTTGTGGTTAGTGAAAGGAGCTGTTTCGCTTACCTCAGGTAGCTAACAATCCAGTACAAGAAAACAATAGTAAAAGACGTTTCTCACTACAGGACTCGACATAATCCGGGTGATTAGGACACCTTACTACAGGACTCGACAAACATCAGCTCGTTAGGACACCTTACTAGAGGACTCGACAAAACCCAGCTCGCTAGGACACCTAACTATAGGATTCGACAAAACCCAGGCTGCTAGGAGATCTTACTACAGGACTCCACAAAACCTAGGTCGTCAAAACGCTGAGACATCTTGCTGGTTCGTGTACCATATTAGAGCCAATATCGTGTTTACTCGTACTTGTTTTACCATCGCCGTATTTCCTATTCATCCAGCCCTACCGATTTGCAGCTGGGTCGACTGGGAGGTGTCAATAACGTTGAATGTTGAATTGAACAAGCTTTTCTTCGTCCAAATGAGCTCTCTACCACCTTGGTCCTCGGTCGCTATTAGGACAGATGTGACTGCAGTGAAGCGCTGTTATTACCAGTTGCTTCGAAAACATCTCTCTCTCTCACTTTCACGCAAACACATACGATCTCTCACTCTCTCGCTCTTTCTCATACACACACATCCTCTCGCTATCTCACACACCCTCTTTCTCTCCTCCTCACTATTTTTGTGTGCGAGTCTTTTTTGTTTGTTGGTGTACACGATTCCCTCTACCTGTATCGACACACTATTGTTCCATGTTCGGGAAGGCTACAACACATGTTCCAGGAGCAGCTACATTTCAACTATTCATGTTTAACTTCAACAGGTGTTCTTCCTTCTCTCTATTTGTTTTACTGTTGCTTTAGCGATCTGCTGCTCATTATGCCACGATGATGTTGTTGTCGAAACCACTGAGTTCATCTAACTCATGACGGCGTTTCTTTAGTAGCCAGTTACAGGGGCTCTTCTTATCCCGAGGCGTACTTGAGAATGGAAATCTGTGTCTTCCTAGCTGTAGTGCAATTCCAGGCTCCTCAGTAAACTCACTAATTTGGCGATTACAGTGTTGGACTTCACATTGTTGGCCAGACGGATGTAACACGCAAGTTTTCAGGAACCATAACGGGAATTGAAGCCTTGGTCAGTATGTTTCACTGAACCTGATGTGAAGTGAGAGTCTTGGTCATTATGTTTCAACACCCTCTTAAAGGCCGGGGAGAGTCGTGGTCAAATGTTTCACTTGACCTTGAAGGCAGGGGAGAGTCGTGGTCATATGTTTCACTTGAATTACTACGGTTTTGTGTGTGGGTGTGTGTGTGGGTTGGTGTGTGTGTGTGGGTGTATGGAGAGTCGTGGCCATATGTTTCACTTGACCTTGAAGGCAGGGGAGAGTGGTGGTCATATGTTTCACTTGACCTTGAAGGCAGGGGAGAGTCGTGGTCATATGCTTGAAGGCAAGCGAGAGTCGTGGTCATATGTTTCACTTGACTTTGAAGGCAGGGGAGAGTCGTGGTCATATGTTTCACTTGACCTTGAAGGCAGGGGAGAGTCGTGGCCATGTTTCACTTGACCTTGAAGGCAGGGGAGAGTCGTTGTCATATGTTTCACTTGACCTAAAAGGAGGTGAGAGTCGTGGTCATATGTTTCACTTGACCTTGAAGACAGGAGAGAGTCGTAGTCATATGTTTCACTTGACCTTGAAGGCAGGGGAGAGTCGTGGTCATATGTTTCACTTGCCCTTGAAGGCAGGGGAGAGTCGTGGTCATATGTTTCACTTGACCTTGAAGGCAGGCGAGAGTCGTGGTCATATGTTTCACTTGACCTTGAAGACAGGGGAGAGTCGTGGTCGTATGCTTCACCTAACCGTGATGTAAGGTGAGGTTTTGGTCAGTATGTTTCACATGGACCTTGCATAAGGTGAGGTTTTGGTCAGTATTTTTCACATGACCCTGGCATAAGGTGAGGTTTTGGTCAGTATGTTTCACATGGCCCTGGCATAAGGTGAGGCTTTGGTCAGTATGTTTCACATGGCCCTGGCATAAGGTGAGGTTTTGGTCAGTATTTTTCACATTACCCTGGCGTGAGGTTAGGTTTTGGTCAGTATGTTTCACATGACCCTGGCATAAGGTGAGGTTTTGGTCAGTATGTTTCACATGGCCCTGGCATAAGGTGAGGTTTTGGTCAGTATTTTTCACATTACCCTGGCGTGAGGTTAGGTTTTGGTCAGTATGTTTCACATGACCCTGATGTGAGATCAGGTTTTGGTCAGTATGTTTCACATGACCCTGATGTGAGATGAGGTTTTGGTCAGTATGTTTCACCTGACCCTGATGTGAGGTGAGGTTTTGGTCAGTGTGTTTTCATGCCCTGCTTGGATATAGGAAAGTGTCCTATACACTCCTATCGAAGAGATTCAAGCAGATGAGCGCACCTGGTTTCAGGACAAGACGTCTAATATGCTTCCTCGATGGGATGCAACAACTTGTCCGATGGTGGCGTTGGTGTGTGGACCGGGTTGGTAACTATGTTTACAAATAGTGACACATCTGCTAGGCGCTATTCCCAGCTTTTAGAAAGTGTATATGTCATGTGAATTTCCTGCACATTTATAAAAATGATCTGCACAAAGGCAAACAACTTTTAACCTGGCATTTTGATTTATTGTACACATGTGCGAGCCTGGGGGAACACTGCCGAGTTTCATAAAGGACACAGAGAGTTGAACGCAAATACCATTATCATCGTGTGGTGTATTCTATCCAGAGTGCAGTCTACGCTATTGAACACATTCTGGTTTTCGGCAAGTCACCCGGCGCTAACGAAGGAAGTATACAAGCTGTCAGTAATATCTTAATGGCGTCTTCTACTGGTGACCTTCTTTCCTTCTACCTGGATGAAGTGTTTCTAGCATTGTCAGCATTTCCAGAACGATCGTGTTTGTCTTGACATTTGAGCGATTTATGCTAACTTGTTTCTTCTGATGTTGTCTATGAATGCCAATTTTCGTTCATGCTCAGCTCTTGTGGAACCCCTTAGATGGTATCGTTCCCTCTGTCCATATTCTGCATCCTTTTATATCAAACCTAGATATGATAATCGTTTAGCTTTCTCTCAATCGTTGTCATCCATACCTCAGCCTTTCATTGTCGTTCTCAGTCTTTGCCTCTGGCCCCACCTCTCTCTCTTTCTCTCACCCTCTTCCTCTGTGTCCTTTTCCCTACTTGTTTCCCGCGCTGTCTTTCTCATTTCATGACCGACTTACTTATTTCTTTTCACATAATGTCTCTCTCACTTTCTCTCTATCTCATTATCCCACTCGGTCTGTCTGTCTTCTCTCCTACTCACTACCTAAAGTTCACTCTGGCTGTCGTTTTCACATTGTTTTTCTCTTATCCTCCATCTGTTTGCCTCTTTCTTTACCCCAAAAGCGTAGTCCTTATTTACTACTACTCTCTGCCATCTTCCCGTTAACCAATTCATTTGGCAACTTCTCTACCTATCCCATGTGATTATCTAAATTATCTTAAATGAAATACTCTATCAAAAGCCTCTGCAAAATCGAGATAACTAACACGAACCATCTCCCATTTATCTATCATTTTAATAAACTCCTCATGATTTCTAATAGATTTGTTAAACACGATTTTCTTCAAGTAACCCATACTGACTCTTTTTCATTAAATTAAACTCGTCTAAATACATTACAATCGGACATTGTCTCTCTTCCCTACCCTGTCTCCCCATCTCTCATTGTTTCAACATTAATCATGTCCAGCTCTCGTTCGCACCATTCCGCATTCTATCTCTCGCTCACAGACCTATGTCCTCTCTCACTTTATCACATACCTCCTTGTCTGTCAAGCAAGCAGTTAAGTTTTAAAATCTTATCCATAAACCCTAACCAGATTTAACCATTTGAATTTTTTCAGATACTTCTAGCCTGGGACAGGAACCAGGTCATCCGGACGAGAAGCCACGACGGAGACCAGTAAGTTATTCATCCCGTAATTAAGTTAATTTCTAAGTTTTTACATTCCTGTCGATCATTAAATCAGCGCGACCCACATTACATCTAGTTCATAAAGGCAGTATTTCACATTCGTTCAAATAATCTACAATCGCACACATAAGTCGCAATCACACACATAAGTCGGAATCACACACAAGTCGCAATCACACACATAAGTCGCAATCACACACATAAGTCGCAATCGCACAAATGACAAGTGGCATAATATAACTCAACAGTCACACAACTAACTCAGTCACACGATTAACTCAGGGTCACACAGATAACACAGTCAGACAACTAACTCACAGTCAAACAACTAACTCACAGTGAGAACTAACTCATAATCGCACAACTAATTCACAATCAGATAACTAACTCACAGACGTACAACCAACTCACTGTAACACAATTAACTCACAGTCACACAACTAACTCACAGTCAGACAACTAACGCACAGTCACATAACTAACTCACTGTAACACAATTAACTCAGTGTCACACAATTAACTTACTGTCACACAACTACCGCAGTCACATAACTAACTCACTGTAACATAACTAACTTACTGTCACACAACTAACTCACAGTCACACAACTAACTCAACCAACCACACCCCCCACCCCCTCCCCCCTCAAATCCTAACTTCCCAAGCAAATCTGTCCTTTGCTATTTTCTTCAATTCTGTGCGATTTCTGCTTATGTTTTCTTGTAGCGGCCTTTAGACCTATTCTCTTATTGTCTTTGTTCTGCCCATGCATTTAATTCCCTAGTGGTTTCGTGATAGAGATCGCTTGGTGATACCAGATAGGGACTTGTGTAATGCCACCTCCTGTCTATGATTGTCTGCTCCTTGGTCGTGTTATCTTCAATAAGCTTTCGTGTGTAATCTTGTCGAATCACTGCAGACCAATGCTCTTCTTCAGGGGATCTGTCGATGAATCCCTGTGACCTCTTTATATTGACTTTGGTCATGTGTCCGCTCCACATAAATGGAACGACTTCTCAATGGAGTTGATGATACTTTGTTTGGTATGCTTTTTTTTATCTTTTCCTAATTCCGAGTGGTTTTCATCTTGAAAAAAGCCGCTCTTGCGTTTCGTATCCCGTTTCTTTACATCTTTGTTTTCACTTCCTGTCTGTGTATGATGCACCCTAGACACGTGATGCTCTCTGGCTTATGATGTATCTTTCCGTTTTACAGGAGTCCTGTTTTGGGCTGCATTTCATTTTACAATGTGTATCTTTTTCACATAGGTCATTAGACCTACATTCTGTCTATCTCTTTGGTCTGTCTACTTCTACATTTGGATTGGCTGTGAGATAGAGGGTCTTGTTGTCTGCAAAGTCAAGATTTTGTTAGAATAATCCTAATTTTGGTTTTCAAACAGGGAGGTTATCCCCGCTGCCAGGTAGTAGAAGGCTATCCGTAGAACTTTCTTTATTTTGTAATGTCTACTTGCTGCCGCTAAATAGACCTGGGGGATTGTAGATTACGTGTTGAATAATAGTTTTATTTCATTTGAGAAGTTTGCCCGAGCAGCGACTAAAAGCCTACTCTTATCAATTTTCAAATGTCAAGAGTTCTTTTACGCACAGCGTGTACACATGATCTCTGTGTTTTTCGACTATCACCAATATGACCAGACACTGATCTCACCTCTATTGAGACTTTGTACGTCAAAATCACACCGTTTCAAGCTTCCGTTTCTTGACAGACAAGTGCCTTTATCTCTCTAGATCTTCCAGCTGTTTAAATAAGGTCCACAAGTGCCATTCCTCTCATAGGCTGGAGTTTATTTCATAATTCAATCTGCCAGCAGGAACAGAACTGATGTCAGAAAACAGGCCCTGGCGAACATACTTTAATGCTATTTAAATGTTAGATTGGAGACGGCGTGGGCTAGTGGTTAAGTGACACGGTTCACAACCCGAAGGTGCTGGGTTCGATCCCCATCACAGCACCGGCCGTTACCCCGGGGAAGCAAACCCTTAGAAAATGCAGGAGGAAGCAGACCCTTACATAAAATGCATGCTGAAGTCGGATATACTGGGCCGACAGGCGCAAAATAAAAACCACAGTGCAACGCACACCCGCCTTGGGGAATAGAGAAATAAGGCGAACGCAACAAACAAACAAAAAAACCAAAAAGTTAGATTATTCTGTACGTTGTAAATGTGTTAACTTCTACACTACATGCCCTCATTTGTCTACCGTACTTTATTATGCTGGTGATCTTTTGTGCTTTCCTGCAGTGTTTTAGTAGTTTCAAAAGTGTATCCCTATTTTTGTAGGATCTCGCAGTGTCTTAGTTCCAAAAGTGTATCCCTATTTTTATGGGATCCTGCAGTGTCTTAGTTTCAAAATGTATTTCTATCAAAGCTGGTAAAAGCTTTTTTTTCATTGTCAGCAAGGCTGATGTAAAAACTTTAATGATATTCCAATGACTGGCCAACAATTATGTAGAATGTGGCTGTCTGGTCATCCCATGATCTGTTTTGTCTGAAGCCTGATTGTCCTCTAACGCCCGTTTACCTCATCTACACTTCTTCTCATCCTAAATCCTGTCGGGACTCACTCCTTCTCTCCCAGCTGCTCTGCCTCCGACAGGACGACGAGGACTTCCTCTTCATGTCGCACGATGTGCCTCATTTCTTCCGTCTACGTCTCTACCATGAGACCACAAGAACCACACTCTCATTTGTCCTCCAGGTGGTTCTCCCTATCTCTCGGAATGACTCCCCCCACTCACGCCCTCCCGCCTACCCCAACGTCTGACCGTAGGAGCGTGTTATCACGCATCATTCTCACTGCGCCTCTGTCCGGCCTACTTTATTCCGCCATCTCCCTGTCTTTCACTCTGATCCTTCCACTCATAAGGTATTTCCTAATCCTTCATATGTTGCCTACATCGAGACAGAAATCTGACTGGCTTGCTAGTCAGTAGCCGTGTCACACTAGCCTAGCCTACACATCCATCTGGGCACCGTTCCGTGTAATAACGCACGTAGCTGTGTTCCTTACCCACACGTCATCGTTACTCACTCGGTTACCTTACCCAAAAGCAGAGTTCGTCATCAAGGAGGGTTACACATGCAAGTCCCGCAACTTTATTTATTTCATCATGTGTCGACAGTGGGGTATGACATACATCGGGGAGAATGATCTAGAACTGCGTGGGCGCTTTCGGCAAGACCTCAATGACATCAGTAATCATTCTTGTTCCCCTATCGCCAAACACTTCAATGGTCTCGAGCACTGGGCCAAAGCTAATGTCAGTGTCA
This sequence comes from Ariolimax columbianus, assembly GCA_036924085.1. Taxonomy (NCBI): domain Eukaryota; kingdom Metazoa; phylum Mollusca; class Gastropoda; order Stylommatophora; family Arionidae; genus Ariolimax; species Ariolimax columbianus. Next base: position 24,874,912 of record JAVGWX010000012.1, read on the forward strand.
CAGTCAGTTTCTTGCTCCTGACGATTGTCATCGATGCGCGCTTAAGATTAAGCTAATCTCCCCCGTGCGCTACCTCCAGCCGCAAGGCATCAATATTTTCCATATATTTTCCCAATCCGTATCTTCTCATTTCTACTTCAATCTGCTTGCTTTCCTTTATTCTCTTAGCATGTATCACCATTTTGGTTTCTTTACGCATTTGCTTTTGGCAGATCAGACCTTCTCTCAATTCTTACGCCCACCCAACCATATCACTCTATCTGGCACTTGTCCCTCATTTGTTCTCAGCCGTCCAGCACGATATGAGCCATTTTATGTTCTCCAGATAACTACCTTTTTTATTTATTTTACTCCTTTATGTGCTCATGTTCTCCATTTATATATTCTTTCTTTCTATGATTCGAGAGTTCATTATTGTTGTTGTTGATTGTTCCCGATGAAGGTTTATTGGTCGTAACATAAGTGTCGTTTGTGTTTTCCTTTCAGTGCGGTACATAACTATGCTCATCTACGTTTGTTTTATACATTATTCGTCTCTTAACTTGGCATCCGCTGCTTTTTTAGTCTGTAAAGTATAACTACGTTTAAAAGGTTACCTGGTACTAACAAGATCATTATTTCTCTGTGATTTTTACATTCTTGTAAATCACATTTATTTGTTCTGTCTTTGGTTCAGATTTAGCGGCTCTACATTCGCTGTTCAGTCAATCTATAGAGCTCGACTCTTTCTAATCTCTGTTAGAGATTTGTTGTCATTATCAAAGCTTTGTACTGTCGTTCCATTATACTCAAACATCTTCGTACGTTGTTTTCCAAATCTTTTGAATGTTTCCATTTTTTGTCAATGCCAGTCTAGTTGTTAAAGTGTTTGGTGTTTATTGCTGAATGCGATACCGAATTGATTTTTTCTCATCTTGTGTTGTTGTTGTTGAATGCCCACAATGAGTAGATTTGCTATTTTGTGCCCCCTAAAAAGGTCGTTAAGTGGCGGTTTGTTGTGGCTTTCCTCATATCCTGAGCGTGCTGATGACTGTGGGCAGGGGTCCTTCGGGCGGTTGGGCTATGCTTGGCTTTACCTGCGTGTTGCTGACCACCACAAGGATCACTTTGAGAGCTAGACTACCACGAAAAAAGCCCGTTTCCAGGGATACCTTCGAGAAAGTCGATTTGGGAGTCTTGGCCTGTACGTTTTGCCTGACACTGACTAACATGTCCGACCAGTACGTTTTACCTGACCCTGACTAACATGTCCGATCAGTACGTTTTGCCTGACCCTGACTAACATGTTCGACCAGTACGTTTTGCCTGACACTGACTAACATGTCCGATCAGCATGTTTTGCCTGCACAGACGTTAGTCTTCCTCCTCAACTCCTGTTAAATACCCCACACTGCAGCAATGTTTGTTGACTTGGGTTATTCTGTCCTTGTTTGTTTAATTCTAACTTTTGCCATCACTAGATTTGGTCTGCAGACACATCTGCTGCTCTGTAGACCTTTACATCTTGTTTCGAATTCCAACATTTCATATGTTTACAGTTTTGATCAATCTTGTATCTGCCTATTTATTTACTTGTGTAGCAACATGCTTACTCCAATCACCAGTCTGTTTCCTACAAAAGCACACGTATTTCACAGTTACAGATATAACTTAACAGTCCCGCATGATAAACAGTCACACATATGACGTACAGTCACACACATAGTCGCACTCACACAAATAACTCACAATCACACGACTATCTCAAATCTCACAATAACAGATAATTCACAGTCAGGAACATAACTCACAATCACACACATAATTCACAGTCCCACAATTGTTTGACAGCCACACGCATAACTCAAATCGCAAAATAAACTTACAATCGCAAAATTAACTAACAGTCACACAGCTGCGGTACCCTTTAGTTGATATAACTATGTAGGTAAGGCAAGTCGACAAATTGGGCCCAAAACTTCAGAAAAAGGATTGGCACTGACGTTAGTCGAGTGGGTTCCGAAGCGGGAAAGATTGGTTTACTTTGTTCATATCAACGCCTGTTTACAATCTTTTCTGTGTGGTAGGTGTAACTATGGAGAGGGCTGATTTGTTGAAACACGGAGTACAAGAAAGGATTGTTGACATAAGTTGAACACTGGAAAGGGCCGATTTGAGGAAACACTGAGAACAACAAAAGATTGTCCACATACGTTGAACCCTGGAAAGGGCTGATTTGTTGAATCACGGAGAACAACAAAAGATTGTCCCCAAAAGTTGAACCCTGGAAAGGGCTGATTTTTTTAAACCTGGAGAGCAATAAAGGACAGTAGACAAGTTGAACCCTGCAGAGGGCTGATTTGATGAAACACGGAGAACAAACAAGCAAAACAATAATTTAAAATGTACATACTTCAATGAATAGTACAAACTAGAGAGATTGAAATGGTATGAAACAATCATGAATGTGGACGTGTTGGAAAGAAGCCGACATAAATCAGTGGAACATAACATGGGGATACGGTTGGTAGGACACACATTAATGAATCCAGTTTACAGCATTACCCTAGAGTCTTTGCCCTGGACTCACCAAGGCCAATAGAAGAAAAGGTTAACAACAACAAACAAAAAAACACATGAAAAGAAACTCGAGACAAACACAAAGGAAACAGGGGAGGCATGGACAGAGTTGAATCGGGTGACCCAGGACATGAGAACTTGGCAGGTGTTTATTGAAAACTTATGTTCCACAGAGAGCTGAGAAGTTTTGATTGATTGACGAGTTGATTGTATTACCATAGACTGTTCCTTAGTAAAAAGTAGAGATCAGAATGTTGAGGTAGTAAATACAAATTGACATAATAGAGGTAATAGTTTTGACATAGTAACTCAAAATAAAAATAATAGAGATAATAATTTTGACAAAGTAAATAAAAATCAAAATATTAGAGGCCATAATTTTGACAAAGTAAGTAAACATTAAAAATAATAGAGGCTATAATTTTGACATAGTAAATACAAATACAGCGAAGCTTTGATGGTACTGAAGATCAAATGAAAAGTTGTGAAAACCTGAACGAGTATCGAAATCACTTCGGAGCAATAACATACACACAACCTCCGTTACAACCAAAATAAAACAAATCCGTTTCCGTCCAGCCCACCACATTTTCATGCGACCCTAACTTGAGAAGCACCTGTCTCTGTCTATCGGTACTGACTGTTATGGTTTGTTAGTTGTTTTGATCTGTCTTCTTCTTTGTGTGGAATGAAGATCTTGTGGTCGTGATACGGGTTTTGTTGCTCAAAGTGTTACTGGGAACCGAAGAGGAGCAAAGTATTGTAACACTAATCTGCCAGGCCTGTTCATTAGAGACGCCAAGACAGAGTTGTGCATGATTCTAGCTACTCCATGGTGTAGAAACTGTGAGCCACAAAGACTTCAGTAGAAACGAGTAGGTCAACATTTGTTGACTTAGTGTTTTCTGTTGAAGACATGTGCTCCACCGGGAGTTTGTTGTTGTTGTTGCTCACAATGAGTAGGCTTACTGTTTTGTGCGCCCTGAAAAGACGTTTAATGGCGGGTTGCAGTAGCAACCCTCACATCCTGAACGTGCTGAGGAAGGTGGGCCGGGGTTGTCTAGGCGGTTGTGCTATGTTTGGCTTTTTCTGCGTGACGCTCACTACTGGGGTGATCACGTCAATCCCCCCCCCCCCTCCAACCTCGTTAGCCAGACTGCCAAGAAGGACATCCCGATCCCAGGGAGGACCACAATGAAGCCCCGAGGTGAGAGTCTTGGTCAGTATGTTTTGCCTGACCCTGACTAACATATCTGATCAGTATGTTTTGCCTGACCCTGACTAACATATCTGATCAGTATGTTTTGCCCGGCCCTGACTAACATATCTGATCAGTATATTTTGCCTGACCCTGACTAACATATCTGATCAGTATGTTATGCCTGACCCTGACTAACATATCTGATCAGTATGTTTTGCCTGACCCTGACTAACATATCTGATCAGTATGTTTTGCCTGACCCTGACTAACAAATCTGATCAGTATGTTTTGCCTGACCCTGACTAACGTATCTGATCAGTATATTTTGCCTTACCCTAACTAACATATCTGATCAGTATATTTTGCCTGACCCTGACTAACATATCTGATCAGTATGTTATGCCTGACCCTGACTAACATGTCTGATCAGTATGTTTTGCCTGACCCTGACTAACATGTCTGATCAGTATGTTTTGTCTGACCCTGACTAATTTGTTTGATCAATATGTTTTGCCTTATATGTTGGTCTTCCTTCCCTTCGCTTGATGTTTAAACTGTTTTAATTTGATTGATTGAGGGGTAAATTGTTGATGTTTTGTCCCGATTTGAGCATACTTCTCCATTATAATGTTTCTGTTGGTCTGGGTAAGGCAATGTCCAGTCTCCATTATAATGTTTCTGTTGGTCTGGGTAAGGCAATGTCCAGTCTCCATTATAATGTTTCTGTTGGTATGGGTAAGGCAATGTCCAGTCTCCATTATAATGTTTCTGTTGGTCTGGGTAAGGCAATGTCCAGTCTCCATTATAATGTTTCTGTTGGTCTGGGTAAGGCAATGTCCAGTCTCCATTATAATGTTTCTGTTGGTCTGGGTAAGGCAATGTCCAGTCTCCATTATAATGTTTCTGTTGGTCTGGGTAAGGCAATGTCCAGTCTCCATTATAATGTTTCTGTTGGTATGGGTAAGGCAATGTCCAGTCTCCATTATAATGTTTCTGTTGGTATGGGTAAGGCAATGTCCAGTCTCCATTATAATGTTTCTGTTGGTATGGGTAAGGCAATGTCCAGTCTCCATTATAATGTTTCTGTTGGTCTGGGTAAGGCAATGTCCAGTCTCCATTATAATGTTTCTGTTGGTATGGGTAAGGCAATGTCCAGTCTCCATTATAATGTTTCTGTTGGTATGGGTAAGGCAATGTCCAGTCTCCATTATAATGTTTCTGTTGGTATGGGTAAGGCAATGTCCAGTCTCCATTATAATGTTTCTGTTGGTATGGGTAAGGCAATGTCCAGTCTCCATTATAATGTTTCTGTTGGTATGGGTAAGGCAATGTCCAGTCTCCATTATAATGTTTCTGTTGGTATGGGTAAGGCAATGTCCAGTCTCCATTATAATGTTTCTGTTGGTATGGGTAAGGCAATGTCCAGTCTCCATTATAATGTTTCTGTTGGTATGGGTAAGGCAATGTCCAGTCTCCATTATAATGTTTCTGTTGGTATGGGTAAAGCAATGTCCAGTCTCCATTATAATGTTTCTGTTGGTATGGGTAAAGCAATGTCCAGTCTCCATTATAATGTTTCTGTTGGTCTGGGTAAGGCAATGTCCAGTCTCCATTATCTTAGAGGAACACGTGAAGTTAATGTTTCTTTGATAATATGCCTGTTGCCACTTACTTGTTTTTGTGAATGTATTACTAATACGCTAACCAGCATGCTTTGCATGTACTTCTTTTTCATATAGGAGGGCTCTTTTGTGTCCCAGCATGCCAGTTTTTGGGAAAACCACGCCCCCAATATTCAGAATGCCACACCCCCTCGCCAGAAGGTCAGTATCCTGGGTCGCTACACAGGAGACAAAGAGAAGGTAATCTTAAGCAATATCACCATATTCAGTATTCACTCATTTCTTTTGATCCATCCAGCGGCCACCTCAGCTGGACTTCCTTAGGGAAGCATGTGACAGAGTACCCTTGCAAAATCTGCCAGCGGATGGTTTCTAAAACACTTTGTTTTACATGATGATGTTGCTAGCCTTGTGGATAACTCTTCTTAGTAGCCTTGCAAGACATGCATTTATACAAGTACTCGACAGTTAGAGTGCTTGCCTTTGACCACAAGGAACGGGTTCATGTTCAGTCTATCCAGCAGTCGATGGGTACCTGAGTGCATTTAGAGGAAAATCAAAGCAGAGAGTAAGGAAATTGGTCACTACACACACACACACACAAACACACACGGTGGTCTTGATAATAAGGCTGTGCTACAGCTGACGTACATTCCTGTGACGTCACAGACTGAGGGGGCAATTTTAACACGACTGTGTGTTGACAGTGTGTAGTTTTTCTGACTTTGATATAATCAGAATACAAATATGTTTTTACACCAACCACTCCACGTTTGTTTCATAGATTTAATTAATTAAGTGTTCAAAATACCTAGATCGTGTTGTGTACAGAATTGTAAATTAAATTATTATTCAGTAGAGTGTGTAACCAGTAACAGCATTTGCCTTTCCTAAAAATGAAGGTCTGATGATAAAATGGTGAAAAGTAATACCTCATGATAATTTTGAAATGACAGATAATACTGTTGTGTGTGAAAAACATTTCCATGCATCAGAAGTTATAAAAATTGATTCTGTGACATGTGATGATGGTAGTGTACTAACAGTTCCCAGGAATAAAGCAAAGCTTTGTTCTGGTACATTCCCAACCATTTTTGCGAATTGCCCATCATACTTATCGTCTACCAGTCCCAGCACTTCGAAGCGGACAAACCTTCAGAAATGAGAACAAATATTAATTGATAATGCAATGATCGAGAGCATGGAAAGCCATGTTGATTACATGGAAAGAAATTCATTTGAAAATGTAGAAAAGCTTCGGCAAATTTTGAATGAGAAAAACCTGAAAGAATGAAGAAGCGTCAAAGAAAATTGTATTTTAATTTTTAAAATTGGGTGTGGTACAGACAAGAGCTCAGAAAGTACTCAGAATTGACCAAACCCTTCATTATTCAGCATTCACTAAAGAAATAATCATTGATTTGTAGAAACAATGCAAACAATGAGATATCCTAACAAAGTTGTCACAAGTAGAGACACTGTTGGATCACCTTGATCAATTTGTCAATAATCCTCCTCATGCTGCATTTAAAACTGATATTGACAGTGCTGTAGAAAAAATAACAATATTTGTAAATCTGGGGATTTCTTCTCTTGCAGAACAGAAAAAAACTGCTCTTTATAATAGCACAATTGAAATTGATGCGTGTTCCAAAACAACAGCACAGGTACACATTAGATGCATTGATCTGATCACTGATGTTGTTCATGAAATCATTAGCTGCATATAAGTACATTTACTACTCCGCAGTTCTTACAATTCCAAATTTTAGACGACTCCAAAACCTATATGAAAAAATGTCACCGACTTATTTTAAAGAAAATTCTCTGGACCATGTCAAGAAGAATGCAGTTTTCCTACAAGACCATGAGAAACTTGTCAACATGCAGTTGGATGAAGTTCATATACATACACAGTTTTCCTAGCAGGGTAATTAAGTTGGTGATGGAGCATCAAACAAAAATAGATGAAGCTGCAAAACCTGTGCATGCAGTACTTATCTCCAGTGTATTTTCATCAAATCAAGATGTTGTTAGATTAATTCCTGTGGCAAATATATATCAGCTGATGAAATTCACATAATATTGCACAGTCCGATAATATCTTTGGAGAGTATTGGTTTTAAAATACTTTCTATCATAGCAGACAATAACTCTATAAACAGGAAAATATTTTCAAATTTATCTCAGTCAAATTTTATTAAAACGAAGGTTCCCACACCTTCTTGTTCGGAACAACCCTTATTTCTTTCATTGATACAGTTCACATTCTGAAGTCAGTGAGGAACAACTGGATCAATCAAAAAAGATGAGCAACTTAATTGCTTGTATCCAAATTTTTCAAACATGATTAATTTACAGAAAGCATCTTTTTCTCACTTCCGAACATTGTTCGACCTACACAGTGAGGAATTAGTGAAATCTGCACATAAGCTGTCACTGAAGTCCTTGTATCCATCAACATTTGAGAGGCAGAAGGTTTCTCTAACTCTAAAAATGTTTTATGAGAGCTCTATAGCTGTATTATCAATAGAAGGACCAAACTTTGATAGTCTGTCTGGGCACAGTGGAATTGGTTTCAATTACTGTAAAGTGGTGGAACATGATAAATGTACATACTCCATTACTGGGAATCAGAGAAAAGAACAAAGACAAACAGTTCATATCAGTTGAAGACAGTAGACTAGAATTTCTTAAAAATTCATGGGTATGGCTTGATGTTTGGGAAAAGCTGAGCAAATTGCGCATAAATAAATTGACAAAAAAAACTTGTTTGTCCCTTCAACATTCCAGCATGGCAATGGTAGAAGTTGTCACGTACCTTCTCACTGAAAAAAAAATGCAAATATGTGTTAACAGGAAAATCCCAGACAGATAATTTAAAAGAAGGATTTAATGAATATAGACAAATGTCAGGAGGTAACTACCATACCTCACTGCATCAGTTATATGAAAATGAAAGAAAGCTACGTGTTCAGAGAACCTTAACTCTTACAAATGGCTACATCAACTTTAGGAACTTGTTTGATAATTTAGATGATACAGTAGATAACACTAATGCAGTTATTGAGCCATTTTCTGCAACCATAGATACTGATGTGGATTTAGGGAAGATTGATGAATTTGTCATTCGAGATTTGATGTATATTAGAGGATACATTTCATAAAAAATTTGCAAAAGACTGTCATGTGAAGGACACATTCTAAAAGTTACATAAGGCAAAGATATGGAGTTAGAGAATGCAAAAGATTTCAAACTAATACAAATGTTGGACAGAGGTGTGCTGAATTACCCTTCTAAACATATCATGATTGTTTCTAGTAACTTATAGAATATTTGAAAAGCTGGTATTTTCTGAATACAAAAAGAATTATCTTCAAGTTAAAAACCAGAAGGTGGTGTTGAAAAAGCTTGCTAACATTAAACTAGATCAAGAAGATGGATGGGTAGATATTGGTAATCCCCATTGTTTTGTTTGTGGTACCAGTGTTATTGATTGTTCTAATACTGTGATATCAACAATGGCGAAGATACTAGTAAACAACTATGGGAAGAACAAGAAAACTATTGCTAATAGGAAACACCCAAAATGTAACTGGGTAACTGCAAGGAAAATACAGAAATTCTGAATCTGGTTAGTAGATATTTGTTAATAATTATGATAGGCTTAATAATAATCTTAGCTTCTTTCAGTTAATTTTAAACTTAACTTTCATTATACTGGTTTAGAAGGCTCTATGTAGTCTGTATACAACCAGTTTATTACACTTCACCGATATTGACTGACATCATCCAATCTATTTTTTAATGTATTAACTGACCCTGACTCCACTACATCCTGTGGCAATGCATTCAAATCATTCGCCACTCTCTTTCTAAAAAAATATTTCTTAATATCTAATCTGAATCTGTCTTTAAATAATTTGAAGCTGTACCTTATAGTGCTTATAGTCTGTTGAACTTGGAAAAACGTGGTATAATGATGTATAGTCTAGTTTATCCTTTCTGTTTATTATCTTATATACATAATACATGTATTAAGTCACCTATCATTCTTCTATTTTCTAGACACTGGTAGGCTGGTTTTTCTTTCCTCATAACTGTAATTCTGGAATCCCACTATCAGTTGTGTCACTCTTATTCGCATCATCTTTGTATCTCCTCTACGATAAAGAATCAACACCTGTACACAATACTCCGATATAGGTCTAACCAAATAATCCAAATGTTTTATTAATATACAGTTTGACAATCACTTCCTTACTCCTGTGTTTAATATTTGTTTCTATCATACCTAACATTGCGTTTGGCTTAGTCAGCTGCTACCTGGACTTTCTCACTCACTTTATCTGTATGCTCTATTATAACCCCTAGTTCCCTTTCATTAGCTATCATTCTAGTATTGTTCTCGCCTATTCTGTAAGTGTAAGTTAAAGTATGTTCGATATTGGATCTACCCATCACCCATGTCCATGTGGATGACTGTACATTTATCTATATTAAACTCCATATTTTACCACGATAGATCAAATATAAAGTATATTACTTCATTTCTTTTCTATTTTTCGTTATTTATATTTCTCGATCGCTGAAAAATACTTGTCCGTGTGGACGTTGTCACCAACAAACAACATATCACCATAGAACTCCAACCGGCACCAATGATTACATCCAACCCATTTCGTGACGTCACAAATATGGTGGCACGGCCTTATTATCAAGATGGCCGTACTACACTTCAGATGAGGCACCGAACGAGCAAGTCTCCTACTCTTCCATCCAAAAAGTATTTCCTGCCACGGGACTTTTTACTACTGACAATGTTTTTGTTCCTTTCTATCATGGTAAACGTTTGGGTGTAGCAGCGGCGTCTCATACATTCATTTAAATGCGTTCAATGGGATTGTCTGGTTTAAATTACACAAGACGTGACAAGATGCTAATAAGTGAAACCCAGCTATTGTGCAGAGTATATAACTGTGTGTTAGAAAGTTCAATTGATTAAACGACCAAAATGTATGAATTGGAAACCACACGTGGGCTAACGGAGGAAGGGGTGGGATTTAAATGGGATGGGCGGGGGGAAGCCGTGTGCACTTGTAACAACGGATCTAGAGTGTGTATGTAAAGTATCTTGCTTTGTCTACTATCTCTTTAACTATCACATAATTATATCCACATAAACATGAAGGTCAGTATCAGGCTTCTCTGTTTTCAATGCAGTGTAATCCTCAAATAATCATATCTATTTACCACATAAACATGGATGAACGTCTGAGACTACTCTGTTTTCTAAACAATATAATCCTCAAATAACCATATCTATTCTCCACATAAACATAGATAGCTGTCTCAGACTTCTCACGTTTATATACAGTTTATCATTCAAATAATCATATATATTCCCCACATAAACATGGATGGCAGTCTTAGACTTCTCATGTTTATATACAGTTTATCGTTCAAATAATCATATCTATTCTCCACATAAACATGGAGGTCCATCCCAGACTTCTCTCGTTTTCAAATAATTTAATCCTCAATATGTATTTTCAACAAAAAATGGAGGTATGTGTCTCAGACTTCTTTCGTGTCTATACAGCGTAATCCTCAATTAGTCATATATATTTTCCAAATAAACATGGATGAATTTTTCAGGCCTCCCTCGTATTATACAATTTAATCCTCAGATAATGACATTTTTTTTCCTTCATAAAATTTCTCGTCCTACTCTTCTTTGCATGCAGTTTATTCTCTCATAAACATCCCATGATGTTCTCCTGACCCTTCGATGCTTACGTTCGTCATGATGGTACTATGGCTCCTTTCGTAGTTCACCGACTTGAAGAATCAATTCTACGGCTAAAACATCGATCACCAGCGCCCGATTCGCGCCTTGAATGTTGTCACTCACTGACGAGTTGAAGTACGTGTCAGTTGTTTCAGAGTCTGCTACAATAAAATGGGCACATGTGGGTCTTGTCATCAACACATCACCGATCAATGTTGATCTTGTTATCCGCACATCACTGGTCCACTAAAATTAACTTCGCTCTTTCTAAGTTACCGTTAGCCTACAATGGCAAGTCGATCGCTGAATCCGACTTTTAACTGAATCTCACCTCTGACACATAACTGACACTATCACACATCCCAACACTGCCCCTGTCACACATCCCAACACTGCCCCTGTCACACATCCCAACACTGCCCCTGTCACACATCCCAACACTGCCCCTGTCACACATCCCAACACTGCCCCTATCACACATCCCAACACTGCCCCTATCACACATCCCAACACTGCCCCTGTCACACATCCCAACACTGCCCCTGTCACACATCCCAACACTGCCCCTGTCACACATCCCAACACTGCCCCTGTCACACATCCCAACACTGCCCCTGTCACATCTCTATGTTTTACTATTCTTGATATCTTATTCTGCTTCTCCTATTTTAAAAGAAATTAGTTATTCACTTTTTTTAGTCCAGTGTCATTTATGTCGTATACTTCATATCAATAACAAAATATCTTACAAGAGCAGACCAAATTATGAAACAGGCAGTGGTTATGGATCTAAAACAAACATACCAAATGACAGCATGGAAAAAAGCACAAATCCCCTGAGAAGTTAGAAACCATAGAAGGTAGTTATATATCACGGAATAATATCTTAAGAGAGTTTACCCGCCAGAAACACGGATACACGTATAAACAGATGGCCCAGCTAACAAAGCCACATTCAATTGAGGTGGGAAGGCGGTGTTCTATCACAGACTAAAGAACGGAGAAGAAAAACTCTAGTGCTAACATGAGGAACATACTCCAATATCTTCAGTACGGAAGCAGAGGCACTGAAGGCCGCAGCCGAGTTTGTAATCCAAGATGAAGAACCCACCAAGAAAACATATCATTCCTCACCTATGATCGAAAGCATTAGCAGCGCTAATTCAACACAAAGATGAAGATCTCGAACAATATATGTCTCCCTGACACAGCTCTCAGCAGAACACCCAAGATTGGTCATTCAGTGGATCCCCTCCCACTGTAATATCAAGCTGCAGATAAACTAATCAAGTAATTCAGACCTTCCACACAAACAGACTTAAGCATCACGTTTAATGAGGCTAAGACAATAGTTAATACCAACTTCAGGAGGACTTCTCATCAACACACCGACTTCCGAAACTTTTTCTTCTTCTTTTTCTTAATAGTCAGCTATGGGTCGCTGACCACTGCAGATCATGTGCTGCTCAGCATCTTGATCCAGACTTCCGAAACGAAGACAGCTGCTATAACTTAACTAGTGAAGAACAAGTCGTCATCTTCAGACTGAGAACTGGGCATATTCATTCAAGGGTCATCTTTAGAACAAAATGAGATTTGAGACAAATGACAGTTGTCCGTTTGGGGAGCATACTATTACAGTGAACACATCTTTCAAAGCTGCACGCTTGCGCAAGAAGAGAAAGGAAACAATACTGGTCTCGCGAGACAGAAATAAGAAAAACTGAAAGGTGTTAAAACATCTTTACAAACAATGGTGGCCTTTGAAACCGGAACCTTGATCTATGGAAGAACCAAAAAAAAAGATTTATGTGATATCTTTTCTTGCGCGTTTATTCATTTCCTGAAAGTTTCTCTACAGTAAAGACTTTAGGCTTCTTTAAATAGCTGAACGTGGCTAATCTCTTGAGTTGTAGGGTCTTCTACCATTGAGTGATTCCTTCGTGACAAAATAAGGTTGCTCGACTTGCAATAAAATCTTTTATAGTTGTTACTGTTTCTCTTTCATTAATTATTTATATTTTGCCATTTAAAAAACGATTTTGTCTTATCATGAGAATCATTTGTAATCCTCTCTAGGATAGAATGCCAGGGCGACCTTAGTAAAAAGGGGGCCAGGTTCAAGCATGTTGGTGGGGGCCACTTGAAGAGTTCAATATTAACCCCCTCAGTGTTTTAAAATAGCTAGTCGACATATTTTTTCGTCCCACACGAGGCCTCCACACGAGGGTAAGGTATAGTCAAATTGGCCTACGTGAAGAGCTGGTAGAACGCTCCCCAAAACGTGTTAATGCACACCTTGTCGAACGAGGAATTGATTGAGAAAAAGATTTGGACGCATCTCTTCATGAAGGTGTTATAGAGTATACAATATGGACTAACTTGCTTTCAGCAAGTGTAATTAAATGTACGGAAGATGAATATGAATTGAAAGAAGACAGTAAAGAAAAAAAGGATCGATATAAGGTTTGAAGGAAGAAACGGCAGATAAAATTAAATGAAAAAAAGGAGAATAAAATAGAGGAAATGAAAAAAATATATAATTAGGTAATGGAAGAAAGGAAGGAAATATAGAAAGAAAATGAATGGAAGAGATGGGATAATGGAAGTTAGTAAAAAAAAAAAAAGTAAAGTAACCCATAGCATTACTGCGGTAGGGGTGTGAGGTGTTAGCGATCTCACATTTCATAGGCTCGGCTGTATGAGAGCGGTAGCCATCTCCTCTCCCTCGCCGCTTTACCCTGACTGAACCGGTACCCATTTAAGGTTGGGTCAAACCGAGAGGCAATGCGGTTTGGGGTCTAAAAAAAATCATTTCAGCAAAAATGCAAGGCTGTAGGTGTATGATGAGATAACCACCCCGTAAACGCGCTCTCTCTCTCTCTCTCTCACTCTCTCTCTCTCTCCCCCTCCCTCTCCCCCTCTCTATCTTTCTCTGAAACTCCTGAATCTCTCTACATAGTCTTTTATAGACATTTACTTAGGTCTAGAAATAAACATGACTGTTGAGTGGTCTTCCCCAGTTGGCTGGTTAGCCATCCATCTAATTTAGTCCCACTCATTTAATATCTTATTGGCTACCATATCCCCAAGTCATTATCATTCTAAATGTGGCAGTCTGGCGTGTGAGTCATTATTGACAACTCAACCGCCATCCACTTATGTTTGATACCAGAGTGGTCAATCTGATACCTACCGCCAAGCAAAACTAGCCAAGCCTTTCAGTTGTAAAAAATGTTCATTTGTGACTTCGGTCTGCGCGAACTCTGGTGTGGTGACCCCGGGTTGACCGTGCCCCTTTAACTACTATTCAGGCATTTCTTTGATTCTTAGAAAATACAGTCGCCAGCTCTTTCTCGTCTGTACTAAACGCTTATGCTCTACAAAAAACTGAAATTGTTAGTGTTATCGTCCAGTATTAAATGCTGTAACACTCTAGCACACAATATACACGTCACCAGGATATAGCAGCTCTGCTACATATATATACAAATGGTGCCGTATCCAGGATATAAAGTAGGGTTTCGTAACCGTATGACATCGACTACGGTATTTAGCTGTGCAATTAATTATGGTTTCTCACTATTATTGTAAGGATTCAACTTACAACTCACTTTGGATAAGGGGGCTATGGCCGAGCAACCTGACCAAAATTGCGCGTACGATCAGTCCGTTCTTGACTTCAGCAGAACATCAAGAACACATGTCTGTGAAACTGCCACTGAGCTTATCACCTCAGTTTATTTTCGACCCCAGCAGATTATAGAAGGACCACCAATCACTCCAATTGGCACAAATGCAATGGCCCCTGGAGCTTAGATTGACAGCCTTCTAGGTCAGCTACCGAATCCCGAATCTCTATTGTATATACCCACACAAAGATGGCGACTGAGTTGTCCTTCCGAGTTGACTGACCAGCCGTCAATCGTATTTGACTAGAAGGCCGCCGTCAATCGTAGACGATGATGGCATAATTTATTTTGCTAGCGGTATTTTTAGTAAGGATTAACTGCGCTACTTATTATCCTTACTCTCTCGTCTCATGCCGCCCGACCTCAGGGGCAAGTCAAGGACAAGACGACTAGGGGGCGACTACGAGATGCAGGGGACTCCGCATCAAGCACCCATGAAAAAGACGGCGGAGTCCGGTGTCGAACCCACACTACCCTATCACGAGGCCGACGCTTAACCATTTCGCCACGGAATTTGACTATTACTTTTAAAAATCATGTTTACTTTTATGGCTATTTGTCACTCTAAATGTGACAGCATGACCTGCGATTAATTGTTGCTCAACTCCTCCACCCCTATTCTCAACTTCAGATATTACACCCAACATGGCTAGACTAATGCCTCCCACCAGTTTTGAGTTCATCATTCATCACGACACATCACGACGATCTCGCTAACCAGTCGACGCGAGCTGAACTCTAACTGACCCGTGCCTACTGAATGAGACATTCTATTCCTGTTATGACTAAATATAGCTCTAGAGAACAATCTGTGGACTCTATTATGTTTTCCTGGCCGGTGGACCTGTTACATACTGCTCGCGTCCCTGACACATAACTCTGTTACTTACAGTTCGCATCCCTGACACATAACCCTGTTACATACCGCTCACGTCCCTGA
Source organism: Ariolimax columbianus (assembly GCA_036924085.1). Lineage (NCBI taxonomy): Eukaryota > Metazoa > Mollusca > Gastropoda > Stylommatophora > Arionidae > Ariolimax > Ariolimax columbianus. Next base: position 24,890,718 of record JAVGWX010000012.1, read on the forward strand.
CACATAACCCTGTTACATACTGCTCGCGTCCCTGACACATAACCCTGTTACACACTGCTCGCGTCCCTGACACATAACCCTGTTACATACTGCTCAAGTCCGGACAAATAACCTTGTTAAATACTGCTCGCGTCCCTGATACATAACTCTGTTACATACTGCTCGCGTCCCTGACACATAACCCTGTCACATACTGCTCCCGTCCTGACAAATAACCCTGTTACATACTGCTCTCGTCCCTGACACATAACTCTGTTACATACAGCTCGCGTCCCTGACACATAATCCTGTTACATACTGCTCCCGTCCCTGACACACAATCCTGTTACATACTGCTCCCTGACACATAACCCTGTTACATACCGCTCCCTGACACACAACCCTGTTACATACTGATATCCTCCCTGACACATAAACCTGTTACATACTGTTCCCTGACACCTAACCCTGTTACATCTGCTCTCTGACACATAACCCTGTGACACACTGCTCCCTGACACATAACCCTGTTACATACTGCTCCCTGATACATAACCCTTTTACATACTGCTCCCGGACACATAAATCTATTACATTCTGCTCCCTGACACATAACCCTGTTACATACTGCTCCCTGACACATAACCCTGTTACACACTGCTCCCTGACACATAACCCTGTTACATACTGCTCCCTGACACATAACCCTGTTACATACTGCTCCCTAACACATAACCCTGTTACATACTGCTCCCTGACACATAACCCTGTTACACACTGCTCCCCTCCCTTACATATAACCATGTTAGATACTGCTCCCCTCCCTGACACATAACCCTGTTACATACTGCTCCCCTCGCTGACACATAACCCTGTTACATACTGCTCCCCTCCTTGACACATAACCCTGTTACATACTGCTCCCTGACACATAACCCTACTACATACTGCTCCCCCCCCCCCCCTCCGACATATAACCCGGTTACATACTGCTCCCTGACACATAACCATGTTATATACTGCTCCCTGACACATAACCGTGTTAGATACTGCTCCCCTCTCTGACACATAACCATGTTACATACTGCTCCCTGACACATAACCCTGTTACATACTGCTCCCTGATACATAATCCTGTTACATACTGCTCCCCTCCCTGAAACATAACCCTGTTACATACTGCTCCCTGACACATAACCCTGTTACATACTGCTCCCCTCCCTGACACCTAAATCCTGTTACATACTGCTCCTTGACACATAATCCTGTTACATTCTGCTCCCGTCCCTGGCACATAATCCTGTTACACACTGCTCCCTGACACATAACTCTGTTATATACTGCTCCCTGACACATAACACTGTTACACCATCACGCTAACGCTAAAAGACCTCTGCTTTGAAAGGCTTGCTATATAGATTAGGTGGTAATGTTGTAAATACTTAGACTATATAATACATGAATTACCTTGGAATTCTTTAGAAACAAAAATAAGTTATTTTGGTATGTAATTGTGGGGAAAGTATAACTGGTTGAAAAGACATGTTGTGTGACTGCTGAATTAAGTTTTCTTTTTCCTGCTTTTTTTGGACAATGAAAAAACATTACGATTTGGTTAGAATTGGCAGATGTTCTCAACTGGGCCTGAAAACTCTCGCACAATGACCCAAAACATATTTCCATTTTCTAAGCCATGGATAGCCCTCAATGGCCAAATTGGAAGTTATATAAACATTACATTTTTGCACAAACCGGAATCTAACACTTTCACATAACACCTGACACTGACACTGCATTTCACACATTCCTGACTGCAATACTGTCAAACAAATACACCACATATATACACAAACAAACACATACATATACATACACACAAAACATACACACGCAACCAAACACACTATCACATAAAAAGTCAAACAATATAAATGATCACAAGGGACAGACATCAGTTTCCGTTTGTTTATTAAAACAGACACACCCAGTTGTCTAGAATGTTCACTTATGAAATGCCCACTCGATCAAAACTGTGTTCGAGATGTACAAGTCTCCAGTGTCAAGTTTTACCATTTTTACTGGTCCGTCAAGTTTTTCTAGACTCAAAGGTCAACATCATACTTGACGGACAGACTTTTGATGTGTCTGGTAGAAGACCTGGAGGTCAGACAACACAAGCTGTCTGGCAGTCTTCTGCTGACTCGAAATTATTCTCGTTGCTTTGCTAGCCGCCGTAGATGAAAATGTCGCATGCTCCAATGGTGACGAAAAAGTAGCGACCGAGTCTGGTTTTACAGAATCCACTGTCTGGCTCCATGCCACAGTAGTCAGCTGGGTTAACAAGCGGGACACAATATCAGTTATGAAAGTCATAAATGTCTGATATGAAATGTTACAATATAATAGTGATACATGTGTGATATTGAATGTTACAATATAGTAGTGTTACGTGCGTGATATCAAATCTTACAATATAGTAGTGATATTAAATGTTAGAATGTAGTAGTGATAAATGTGTGATATTAAATGTTACAATATAGTTGTGATAAATGTGTGAAATTAAAAGTAATATAGTAGCATAGAGTTCATAAATAAGTCTGACGACTCCATGTGCTCGTCATACGAGGACGTAGTGAACAGATGGAAGGAGCACTAGACACATGCTCGGTCTGTCTGCTGGATCTCCGGATTCTCCCCCCAGGTACAGAAACCAACATCGACCCCCCCCCCCCCCCCCCCCTACTATAGCTGAAGTCCTTGCTGCTATTTGGAAACTCAGAGATGGACGAGCGGCAGGCCCGGATCACATCCCACCGGAGCTGTTGACACACGCCATCGACCCAATCAGCTCTGACCCCCATCACTTATTCCTGCAAGTATGAAGGACAGGACATGTTCCGGCCGACTTGCGCGATGGAATCGTCGTCTCCCTGTACAAAGGTAAGGGGTGTCACAAATACTGCAGTAATTACAGGCCTATAACATTACTCTCAGTACCATGGAAGGTGTTTGCCCACGTGCTGCTGACTAGACTCAAGCCTTTCTTGAGCACAAAACGTCGCCCAGAACAGGTTGTCTTCACAGAGCTATCCTTGCTCTGCGCTTCCTCGCCGAACTGTACCGGGCCTTCAATCGCCCCTTGTATGCTGCATACGTGAATTTGCAGTCTGCCTTCGACTCGGTTGATCGACCGGCTTTATGGAAATCCCTCCAAGGAATAGGCACCCCCGCCCCCTGTTAAACCTGATTAAGAAGCCACACAAGGGCACCGGCGTCAGAATTCGATTGGGTGGCACTCTCTCTTACAGATTCTCCACGACTTCGGGTGTCAGACAGGGATGTGTTCTTGCCCCCGACCTATTCTGCCGGGCAGTCGACTAGCTCCTTGACTGCCTCATCGCGCATCAAGAGGGTATATCTATTGATCAGTCAATCTTTACTGATTTCGTTTACGCGGACGACATTGTCGTGTTTGGCACGGACAGATCTGCGCTGCAGCGCTCTCTAGAAATGTTAAACAATGAAACGCCCTGCCCAGGCCTGTCTATATGCTGGGTCAAGACCAAAATTCAGAAACGGGTTTCCGACACAGCACCCAAGGGTATCGAAACCCAATATTACACTGCGGAGTGCACCAACGAATTCATCTATCTCGGAAGCATGATATCATCCGATGGGCGCAGCGGTTCTGATAAGGCAGATCGGACTAGCTGCGCCTGCTATGCACGACCTCCGACTGGTGTGGAGTAATGGCAAGATCTCTCTTGGGACAAAAATCTGGATCTACTAGTCCTGCCTGGTCCCAGTCCTGCTCAACGGCCCCGAAACCTTGACATTGCTGAAACACATGTCGAGACTGGATGTCTTCCGCATACGCAACCAGCGGCGTATCCTGGTCATCCGATGGCATGACTGCAGCAGCAACGTGGAGGTTTCCGCTAAAACAGACGTCCTCCAAATCTCAGAAATACTTGACCGACGTCGAGTCTCTTTGTTCGGTCATGTTGTACTGCTGGAGCAGGAAACCCCAACCTACAAGATACTAGACAGGTCGTTCGTCAGCGCTAAAAGTCTTCCCCCTACCGACTGGAGGCGTAAAAGAAACCCTCCCCGAACAGTATGGCTCCAGCAAGTAGCAATCTTCGTCTCTGCCCTGGACGAGGCCTGGAACCATGCCCCAGCTGTGGGCCAAGAATGTGACCGACCGACGCAATGGGCCTCAGCCTAAGCGAACATTATTATTATTATTAATTTAGGTTGGATAAATTATGTGATATCAATTGTTACAATATAGTAGTGATCAATCATTTTTCCATCACGAATGTCAGATGTCATCAATACTATCTAGAGACAAGAACATAACTTCCACAAACTTGTTGATCCCATCAAGTAGCAGGATTGGCTAATCTCTGGATCCCCAACACAGCACTTCCAGGAACTTTTTGATCCCATCAAACAGCAGGATTGGCCAATCTCTCGATCACTAATCACTTCCAGAAACTTGTTGATCCAATAAAACAGCAGGATTGGTCAACTTCTGGATCACTAACATCACTTCCAGAAACTTGTTGATCCTATCAAACAGCAGGATTGGCCAACCTCTGGATCACTAACATCACTTCCAGAAATCTGTTGATCCTATTAAACAGCAGGATTGGCCAACCTCTGGATCACTAACATCACTTCCAGAAACTTGTTGATCCCACCAAACAGCAGGATTGGTCAACCTCTGGATCACTCACATCACTTCCAGAAACTTGTTGATCCTATCAAACAGCAGGATTGGCCAACCTCTGGATCACTAACATCACTTCCAGAAACTTGTTGATCCTATCAAACAGCAGGATTGGCCAGCCTCTGGATCACTAACATCACTTCCAGAAACTTGTTGATCCTATCAAACAGCAGGATTGGCCAACCTCTGGATCACTAACATCACTTCCAGAAACTTGTTAATCCTATCAAACAGCAGGATTGGCCAATCTCTGGATCACTTCCAGAAACTTTTACTTCCCGGACTGAAGGTTGGGTCAACCCGGGAGTCATTGAGGTCTGAATAAACTTTTCCGCTTTAATTGGGGAATACACCCTGGACAACTCAGATGCGAAGCCAGCTTGCTAATCACTGCGCTACGCGGCTCCCGAGGTTATGGAAGTCGAGAAGACAATAACGAAAGACTGAATAAAAGAAAACACGAGTAAGGACAGAAGAGCGACATTAAGAATGAGAAGAACAAAGAAATAGAACGATGTAAGAAAGGACGAAAGGAAAAAAAAGGTAGATAAGAAAAAGATAAAAAGATAAGGCTGTTTCCATAAGACCCACTGCCATCGAAGATTTTGTTGAACCACTTTCCAACTTGTTTATGTGGAGTGACAAATTCCATTCCTCGCTTCCACACTTTCCCTAACAGTGAATTAGTTGCCAATTTACTTACAGTGGACCGAAGCGTGTGGATAACGATGATTGAACCCGATATCTTTGCCGTGAGAATCTATGATTCTAACCTCACTGTCACTCACATGCTCGATCATAGAAGACGGACAGTGTATGTGTGTGTTTATATGTTTTGGTACGACTTTCGTGTCGTGGACAACTTCTTAAGCCTGATTACTTGAGCGTATCCGATTCGCTAATGCTTGCACTTCTTGTGTACGGTGGCTGGCTTGTTAACCTTAATTCTACCACTTAAAAAATGCCCTCTATTCAATCTTGACCTGTACTCTCTCTCTCACTCCGCCAATAGCGTGACCTGACTTAATCTCTCTGATTCCCACAGGAATATAGGGTTGCAACAGAAACTTTGAACTGATTCATATTTTTTGCCGTTTTCTTGAGATCCCATCAATCCTAATATATTCTTCCTTAATTCGTCCGCGATAGTTCATTTAACCTAATCTAGTCTTTCTCGAATTCTGTCTATGAGAGTCCATCTACTCTACTTCTTGAATTCTGCTCACGAGAGTCCAACTACCCTAATCTAGTCTTCTTGAATTCTGCCCATGAGAGTCCATCTACCCTAATCTAGTCTTCTTGAATTCTGCATATGAGAGTCTAACCTACTTCTTAAATTCTGGCCATGAGAGTCCATCTATCCTACTTCTTAAATTCTGCCTATGAGAATCCAAGAAATAGAGGATGCTTACCAGGAGAAAAAACACACAGTAGCGGTTTGGGATGGATTTAGAAAAGGCATTTGACAAGGTCTGGAAAGCGGGACTTAAAGTCAAGCTACGAAGAAGTGAAGTTTGTAGGAAAATGTACAGATGGATCAGCCACTACCTCAAAAACAGAACAGCCAGAGTTCAAGTACAAGGCCAGATGCGCTAAAAAGGTAACACTTGAGCAGGGAGTACCCCAAGAGGGAGTACTGTCACCCACCCTCTTCCTGGTGTATATAAATAACATCACAGAGAATATACGAAGAAAAGTCCACAGCTCCATGTTTGCAGACGATCTGGCTATGTGGACCTCTGAAAAGAATCTCACCATAGCAAGTAATCGGATGCAGCAGGCCCTAACATCGCTGGAGGAATGGGCGAACTCATAACTGGTCAAAATAAATGAGGAAAAAACAACATGTACGATATTCTCGCTCTCAAACAAACCCCCAAAACACCAAAAAAAAGTCTTAACGGCAAATACCTGCGGCAAAACGAAAACCCAAACTACCTGGGAGTCACATTTGATCGGCGCATGACATGGAAAACTCAGATCGAGAAAAACCGAATGAGAGCCAGAGAAAGAATAGCAATCAGAAGGAAACTTGCTGGCACAAGCTGAGGAGCAGACGAAAGTATACTAAAGAAACTGTACACTGGAAGAGTGAGACCAGTTCTCGAGTATGGCATGGCGGCATGGACAACAACAGCAAAGCCGAACTTTGACAAAATTAGGAAACTTAAAAACCAAGCATGAGAGTTATAACAGGAGGCATGAAGTCAACGCCAATTGTAGAACTTGAAAAGATTACAAATCTGCAATCCATGACCGACAGAAGAGACTGCAGAGGCCAGCAGCAAGCAGAGAAACTCAGAAGACTGACAGACCATCCAATACATCAGAGACTAAATAATTTTGGAAATGAGAAACTAAAGCGGAGAAAATTTGTAGAAATAGCCAAAGCAAAGATGAGCGAAGACCGTACCAACACATTAACAACATCAAAGCCCATTCCTACTGTACGCAAACCTACCTGGAGGCAGCATATATTTCCAGAGGTGGCAAAAAATATACCAGGTATTGGAAACGAGAACAGCCAGACTGAAAAAGAAAGAAGAGACATAACCCTGAGGTACATAGCGGAAAACTACCCAAGCATGGACTGGACCCATGCATACACCGACGGTTCTGTAACAAACACAACACAGAATGGAGGGGCAGGGGTATTCCTGAGCCTACCAAATGGCAGAAAAAGAACAGTCAGGGGCAACTGGAAAATACTAAAGTAATTTCAGAGCGGAGGCAGAGGCACTGAGGGCTGCAGAAGAAGAAATGGTGAAATGCAAAAGAAATGAAAGCCATATAGTCCTGTTTACAGATGCCCTGGCCGTAGTCACAGCACTAAAAAGCCAGAAAAATACTAAAGTTAATGATTTAAGAGCAGTACTCAGTCAACTATGCCAGCAGTCCGCACCAAAAAGAGTAGTGGTACAGTGGGTTCCATCCCACTGTAACATCCAAGGCAACGAGGAGGCAGACAGACTGGCAAAAGAAGGTTCAAGACTACCACAACCATATCCTAGTGTGACCTACGAAGAGTCAAAAAGGCTAATTAGAGCTAGATACATGACCAAATGGGAAACAGAACATACTGGCTACACAAAAAACGATGCCTATTACCAGTTGAACAGAAGAGAGCAGGTCGTGGTCTTCAGACTTCGCACAGGCTACAATAGACTGAAGTACCACCTATTCAATAAATTGAAGATTGGTGGCACTGACGAATGCTCGTGTGGTACCGGGAAAATGACCGCTGAACATATGCTGCAAAACTGCCCGATATACGAGGATCAGAGAGAGCAGATGTGGCCATCACCAGAGGCAACACTAGACAAGCTCTATGGTAGTGTCGACAGCCTCAGGATGACGGCTGCTTTTTTCGAAAAAATATAGGTTGACGTCTGACAGCGTACGAAGAAGAAGAAGACGAATGCATGAGAGTCCATGTACCCTACTTCCTGAATTCCGTCCATGAGAGTCCATGTACCCTACTTCTTTAATTCCGTCCATGAGAGTCCATTTATCCTACTTCTTGAATTCCGTCCATGAGAGTCCATCTACCCTTTTCTTGAATTCCGTTCATGAGAGTCCATGTACCCTACTTCTTGAATTCCGTTATTGAGAGTCCATGTACCCTACTTCTTGAATTCCGTCAATGAGAGTCCATTTATCCTACTTCTTGAATTCCGTCCATGGGAGTCCATGTACCCTACTTCTTGAATTCCGTCCATGAGAGTCCATTTATCCTACCTCTTGAATTCCGTCCATCAGAGTCCATGTACCCTACTTCTTGAATTCCGTCCATGAGAGTCCATTTATCCTACTTCTTGAATTCCGTCCATGAGAGTCCATTAACCCTAATCTAGTCATCTTGATTTCCGTCAACGAGACAACCCTAGAATAGTCTCCCACCGTTCTATGCAGAGTATTCTTTGACCTACAGACCTTTCTCCTAATATGTCAGTTCCGATGTAGCGAATATGTTGAAATTGTTATGCCTCTTTGTTTAAGAAGTGCTGTCTTCTTAGATTTCTCTTCACATTTCTAGATGCATTCCTTGTCCACCAATTACAGCTACAGTAAATGTCATATACTTTTCTTTCATATTCATCTGCTTTTTATATTTCTCATAATCATTATCGGTCAATAGATATATATTTCAACCTACCTTGTTCGAGACATCTCAGCTCACAACAGACCATTCGCGTCTCTGTTTCGGAAATGTCTGTAGTTATTTGTCACAGGTCTTTAATTTGTCTGTTGCTTTCATTTAAATGGCTCGTGTACATCTACGGATCTAAAAATAATAAATTTAAAACATTATATTCCATATTTGCTTTAACCATTTCAATCTCACGTTTGATTTTTTCTTCATTGTTCAATACCTACATTCTTCTTAATACACCAATGCCGTAATGCAAAATACAATCAGTATTATGAAACTTAACTCTTAGTATACCGTCACTAAAACCACGTTTTTATACCGTCTGGTTCAAATTTATTTAATTTACGTTTGAGCTACATATTTTATCATAATTTTCTTATCTTAAACATTTCATTAATTTATCTCATAAATGTGCAGAATTTAATGGGCTATAAAACAGAACTATATGGTATCTTTATATTTTTTTTTTTAAATAGATAAATAGTAATTTACGTTTATTATGAGTACATTTGTTATAAAAAAGGAATTTTTTTTAAAGTTTGAATTTCCCATAATATATCAAGCGTTGTGCATTAGCCATCACTGATTCATTCATACCCAACATATACAAGTTGTATCATTTTCTGTCAGGTAATAACGATTTAGTGTGCATTTGTATCTTTGAAAGTACATTGTGGAAAAAAATTCAGCAAGGAAAACTATATACGTTGAGGTTATGTCACAAGAATATATTATTATATAATTTTCTTATTTTAACATTTTGTTCATGTATTTCATGTACAAAATTGAATAGGCTATCAAATAAAATCAATTTGTCTTAACATAAAGAAAAATAGATAAATAGTGGTCCCCATAAATGCAAATACATTTTTTTTTATGTATCAACTGACCATAATATATCATTATATATTTGTAATGGTCTGAAGCTCTAACACTAATCCTCACTAACAAAATCAATTTATATACAATATATGTCAGTTTTATCATTTTCAATGAATATGTAAGCTGTAATGGTTGTTCTGATGATGATCTTTCCTTACGATCACTGGAAGCCATTGTTATCAAACTAATTCTGCTGTAACAAAGTCGATTGATCAGCTAATTTCTTAAATTCGAACATCCTTGTCTAAGAAAAAAAAGCGCAAATGGCTCTTTAGCACATAAAACATTCTCTCTCTCTCTCTCTCTCTCTCTCTCTCTCTCTCTCTCTCGTTCTTTCACACACACACACACACACACACATACATATATATATATATATATATATATATATATATATATATATATATATATATGAGGCTGCGTGGCATACTAAAGAAGCGTCTATTTCACAATACCAACGTATCGGGTTCGAATCACGCTCGTGTTCAGTTTGGCAGACATTAGCTTTTTTTCGCTCCTCCACGTACGAAAAGTAATGGCACCCTACCGTACTGCACACTTGCCCAGAAACGTATAACACCCAAAAAGGTTGGCGGTTGTATAAAGCGACGTTCTGCAAGGGACATGCAACTTCATTTTAAACATACATATATATATATATATATATATAAAAGCGTACATACGTGCGTGTATTCACACACATGTTGTTCCCCTGTCTTCTCCTAATATATAATCCATCTAATCGAATCATTATATCAGAAACAATAAACTGCTATCAGCGTATCTGGTGAAACATCAGATCGGTTAGAAATACAAATTGAAGTAAGGCATACTGGGTAACGTTAGAAAGTATGAGAATATTGAAAGTTATGCTCCCTTTATAATCGAAGGATACAAGATCACAAAGCTAAGATTCGCAGACAGTACTGTGACACGATCAAACAGTGCAGATGAGTTAGAGCAGCCAGCTGCTGCTGAAAACATGCACGGAAAGTCAAAACCTCTTTGTAAAAATAAACAAAATAAAGATAATGACCATCGACAGAACAAGTAGTTCACATCAATTCAAATTTGGGAATAGAACAGGTCACGAACTTCGACAGAACAGGTCACGAACTTCGACAGAACAGGTCACGAACTTCGACAGAACAGGTCACGAACTTCGATAGAACAGGTCACGAACTTTGACAGAACAGGTCACGAACTTTGACAGAACAGGTCACGAACTTCGACAGAACAGGTCACGAACTTCGAAAGAACAGGTCACGAACTTCGACAGAACAGGTCACGAACTTCGATAGAACAGGTCACGAACTTTGACAGAACAGGTCACGAACTTTGACAGAACAGGTCACGAACTTCGACAGAACAGGTCACGAACTTCGAAAGAACAGGTCACGAACTTCGACAGAACAGGTCACCAACTTCGACAGAACAGGTCACCAACTTCGACAGAACAGGTCACAAACTTCGACTATCTGAGCTCCAGTATTGACATCAATTCAAATTTGGGGGTGTGGAAATAGAACAGGTCACGAACTTCGACTATCTGAGCTCCAGTATTAACAACAATGGTGACCGGTCAAAAGGAATCAGAAGGAGATTGGCAGTGACATGCAGAGACTAGACAGTCTCAGGAAACTGTGGCAGAATGCCAGCAAAACTTCCCAAAAAGAAAATGTTGAGAATCTGTGTTTTTCCTGAACCAGCATATGGCAGGAAAACATGGACAGTTACACAAACCTCAAAGAAGAGAATCGGGTCCTTTGAGTTGCAATGTTATAGAAAGGTCATCAGAATACCATACGCCGAAAAAAAGAAGAATGCAGATATTCGATAACAGATGGACATAAAGGAGAACTGGTTTATAAATTCCATCATAAACAGAAAATGTAAATACTTTTGCCACATCATTGATAGAACGGTAATGGTAGGTATTTTGACGGACAAGAAAGGCAGAGGCAGACCAAAAAGGTGATGGTACCAAGATGTCATGGAATGTTTGGGCATTACTCTATAGCAGCATAAGGTTATGACTTTAGATCGAGTTTCTTTCAGACGGTCAATGAAGGGAGCGAAGTTCTACAACGGACATGCAAGGTGATGGTTGTCCTAATATGATCGTAGAACCACACCTTAAGTTGGTTGCTTGCATATTCTTCTTCTTCTTCATCGTACGCAGTCAGACAGTAACCATTATTTTTTCGAAAAAGACAGCGGTCATCCTGAGGCTATCGACACTGCCGTAGAGCTTGTCTAGTGTTGCCACTGGTGATGGCTACATCTGCTCTCTCTGATGCTCGTATGTCGGGCAGTTTTGCAGCAAATGCTCAACGTTCATTTTCCCGGTACCACACGGGCATTCGTCGGTGTCACCTATCTTCAATTTGTTGAATAGGTGGTACCTCAGTCTATTGTGGCCAGTGCGAAGTCTGAAGACCACGACCTGCCCTCTTCTGTTCAACTGGTAATAGGCATCGTTTTTGGTGTAGCCAGTATGTTCGGTTTCCCATTTGGTCATGTATCTAGCTCTAATAAGCCGTTTTGACTCTTCGTATGTCATACTAGTATTTGGTTGTGGTAGTTTTGCACCTTCTTTTGCCAGTCTGTCTGCCTCCTCGTTGCCTTGGATGTTGCAGTGAGATGGAACCCACTGCACCACTATCCTTTTTGGTGCGGACTGCTGGCATAGTTGACAGAGTACTGCTCTTAAATCATTAAGTTCAGTGCTTGCGTATTCAATGTTATTTATTATGAATTTCGCCAAGTGGTCTCTTTATGGTATTGTTTGTCCTGTGATTGTCAGTCCAAACGGAAGCAAAATCATACATAGTCAAGGCTCTGAAAATATATACTGAAGCCAACGAAAAAGAAAGAGAGATCCAAAACAGACAAAAGAAAATAAATTGACGAACTGGCAAAAGAGGCATACGTCGTTGAAACAATAGGAAATATGAAAGGCATGTACACGGGCACAAACAATTTAACAGGAAAATCTAAGCAAGTAAATTGGTTTATTAAAAATAATGAAGCCAACATGGTTAGCAACGTAAAAGAGCAGAGGGAAAGAAGCGCATAATTTGTCGAAGAACTTTTAAAAGACCATTTCCATAAGATCACCCAGACATTCAGGTCCCAGAAACGGAGCTAAAACTTAATTACGATACAACAAAGAAGAAATCACTAGACATAGATTTTCTGGGAGGTGGTAACGCTCCTGGTCCAGATGATATCTCAGCAATCAAGCAAGACTTCAATACTTCAACATGATATTATACAAATTGCTTGGTAAAGTTTAGGAAAAGTAGGAAGGAAAGTTTACTGAAGGGAGTGTTCTTTTAGTCAAGCTGTAAAAGAAAAAAGAACCTCAACAGTGCAACATTATAGATGAATAATGTAACTAATACTGTCTGTGGGAAATAATGGAAAGAATCAAACTAGAGAGATTAAAAGAGGCGAAAGACAAAACAGCTGAAAAAAGAAAAGGCAAGTTTTTAACAACATAGACTATATATAGACAAAATAATATAGTTTTTTAAGTGTGGAATAAAGCTCTCCACTTTACATATCGGATTCATGGACTATAATAAGGATACGACGAAGAATGATGTCAGATGTTACGCAGACACTATGGAAGACCCCTGAAGTTCACTGACATAATTAATCAAACTTTAGAAGTAAAGTTCTACATGAAGGTCAGCTTTCTGGTCCCTTTGACATAAGAACATGTGTGATCATTATATTTCTTATCACCATTTCTCAATCTATTGCTTATTGACTAGATTATGAAAACAGCACAATTACCCAACACAAAAATAATCTAATGGATTCAGACAAAACGACTTCGAGGATTTCTACATTGAACTTTCTGTGACATAACCATAATAATAAGTATACTTGATAAGTGGTCACATACATTTGAACTGACAATGCATAGAGACGAGACAAATATAAGAATAAACGCAACTAACGATAATCAAATGATGCTCGTAGAACTACTCCTACAAAATGTTGAATCATTCATATGTTTTGGTAACAATGTAGACAAAGCAGGAGGTACAGATTTCAAGTTCAATGGCACTAGCAGCTTGAATTGCGTTTGGGGATTTAGGAAAATCAAAAGAAGCACAAATACAAATCTTCAGCTCCAAAGAAATGCCCATGCTATTGTATGGCTCTGAAACAAGGAGAGCAACAACAAAAACTACTGCATAGGTATAGCATTTTATAAATATTTGCCTCCACAGAACACAGAGATTGGAATGGTATGATATGATCACTCATGTGGAACTGTGGGAGAGAATCATACAGAACAGAGAGATTGGAATGGTATGATAAGATCACTCATGTGGAACTGTGGGAGAGAATCATACAGAACAGAGAGATTGGAATGGTATGATACGATCACTCATGTGAAACTGCGCAAGAGAACAATAAAATCAGAATAACATGACGTGAGAGGGCGCTGATGTTGGATAGGGTAACTATTAACGAAAGTAGCTGATAGTATTACAAGACAATCTTTGTTCTGGACCCCCCAATGCAAGTGAAGTAGAGGACAATCAAATCACACATGGAGAAGATAGCTTGAGACAACATAAAGGAAACCTGAAAGAGGAAGACAGAACTATAACGAATTGTAAAAAACAAAAAGGTTTGGCCTCAATTTGTCGAAGACCTGTGCTCCACAGGTGGCAGCAAGGTATTGAAGTAGAATTTTTTGTATCTTTTTCCTGTGAGGGGGGGGGGCGGAGGGGAGGGGTGGGGGTGGTGGTCGTGGTGCTGATGATGGGAGAGGACAGAGGTGAGGCTGCACCTGACCAAGCGGTTAGTGGCACAGCTCACGATACAAACTTTCTTGTGTTCGGATTGACAGTAAGGTCAAACTACTTTGGTATATAAACTATGAAAAAGTTCGTGCTAAATTCGCATGCACTAGACCCTCCAGGAACGAAATAAGAACCTTGCATGTACAATACACACTCATTACCTGGCGAGACGGTCTTTATACCTGAGATCTGTACGTTACCTTGAGCACCCCAACCCACTACCTGGCGAGATGCTCTTTATTCCCGAGATTTGAACATTACCTTGAGCACCCCAACGCACTATCTAGCGAGACGGTCTTTATACCTGAGATCTGTACATTACCTTGAGCACCCCAACCGATTACCTGGCGAGGCGGTCTTTATTCCTGAGATCTGAACATTACCTTGACCACCCCAACAACACCAAGAAAGCTGTGTTGACATTTTCTGAATATGCCCTATGTCATAAAATTTATGTTCAATATTGATGGCTGCCCTTTTCTTTTCCAGATGACTGCGACCAGGCAGAAATTCATGCAGAATGCGACTGCAGCTTCAGAGACCTCAACAATACAGCCAGCCTCCAGAATCAAGATGGAACCAGGAGAGGATGCAGCTCCAAAACCAATTGTTCGAGGTCGAACGGATTTCAACCAATTGTTACAGAAGTTCTCTGGGTCCGAGTCTAATTCTGAAAGGTCTGACACGGACGCTACTTCTTCTCTTGTGAGCGGGATACCAAGGAGAAGGAGTTTTGTGAAACGGCAAGAGGCCAAGGAGTTGATTAGCTCCAATGAGGATTCGGATTATAGGAAGACACCAGAAAGAACGCAGAGTTTGAAACTCCCATCTCGAGTTGAAGATGGAAGAATGAAATCGGGAATCTCCGATAACAGTGGCATATCTTTGAAAATGTTGCCTGAAGCTTCAGCTGCTATTGAAAAGAGCTCCAGCTTTCGGTCTGAGTTCATGAGTCGAAAATGGACACAAAGAAGCGTTGATACGCCTCAAAGTCAAAGAGAATCTTCACCACTGAAAAGTGTTGGTACATCTTCTTCAACTGTGAAAGCTCAAGTCGAGTCAAATATGGATACAGTGCCATCATCTTTCTCCAGCAGCAAGCAAGATCTTCGGACTTCTGATAAATATGCAGGATTATTATCTAAAGTCAGTGACGTTCAGATTCAATCTGACACAACTTCCTCCAACTTACAATACAAGACACAAGATACTGGGTCATCCACTTTTTCTAAGAGGAATCTTGCTAACCAGGTTGATACTTCCATCTCAAGTACAGGGAAGACATCGTTGGAAAAGGCCAAGAGCATAAACCTTATTCCAGGGTTATCTGCCAAGGAGAGTAATACTTCCATCTCAGTGACATCAACAAGTTCACCAGAAATGGCCATAAGCCATAGTACAGGTTCAAAGTTTTCTGCCAAAGAAGTTGACACTTCAAATTCAACTAGGTCAACGATCTCAAGGGAAGAGGGCAAACATCACACTGTAGATTCAGATTCTTTGGTCAAGCTAATAGATACATCGATCTCAACCACAGCAAAGAGTTCCAGGGAAAAGACCAATAACTCAAGTTCACATCTTTCTACCAAGAAGATTGACAACATTTCAACCATAGTAGAGAGCTCTCTAGTAAAAACTGAAAGCCAGAGAACAAGCTCAGCTTTACCTGCTAAAGAGGTTGAGATATCAGTTGTAACAGCTAAGTCCTCACACAAAAAAGCCGAAAGTGTTATTTCAGATCTATCTACCAAAGTAGTTCACAATGTTTCAACTGCAGTAGACAGCTCTCTGGATCAGTTCAAAAGCATTAGCGTAAGTTCAGGTTCAATAAAACGCTCACAAGAAAAAGCCACCAGCCTTTGTGGGGATTCAGAGTTGTCTACCTTGATTACAACCACAACAATTGCTCCATTTGAAAAAGCCAAGAGCTTTGATACAAGTTCAAGTTCTTCTACAAAAGAAAGTGAGATTCCTGTCTCAACCACAACCAAATCATTTCTGGCAAAAGCTGACAGCATTTCTGGAAATAAAGGCGTTTTTCTCAAAGCGGTTGACGGTGTGTCACCAATAGCAGATAGTTCTTTAGAAAAGAAACTAAATATAAGTACAGAGTTGCTTCGTAAAGATTCCACTTCTGCTTCAACTGCAGCAAAGACCCCACAAGAAAAGGTGAAGAGCATCAGCATGGGTTTAAGTGTATCTGCCAAAGAGGTTGACACTTCAGTTTCAACCACAACAAAGGCCCCATTTGAAAAAGCCAAGAGCTTTGGCACAAGTTTAGGTCTTTCTGCCAAGGACGTTGACACTTCAGTTTCAACCACAACAAAGGCTCCATTTGAAAAAACCAAGAGCCTTGGCACAAGTTTAGGTCTTACTGCCAAGGAGGTTGACACTTCAGCTTCAACTACAACAAAGGCTCCATTTGAAAAAGCCAAGAGCCTGGGCACAAGTTTAGGTGTATCTGCCAAGGAGGTTGACACTTCAGCTTCAACCACAATGAAAGTCCCATTTGAAAAAGCCAAGAGCCTTGGCACAAGTTTAAGTGAATCTGCCAAGGAGGTTGACACTTCAGCTTCAACCACAACAAAGGTCCCATTTGAAAAAACGAAGAGCCTTGGCACGAGTTTGGGGCTTACTGCCAAGGAGGTTGACACTTCACCTTCAACCACAACAAAGGATATGCTTGAGAAAGCCAAAATCAAGTCTAGACTTGAAAAATCCAAGAGCCTTGGCACGAGTAGTGGTTTGTCTGTCATGGAGGTTGACACTTCCACCTCAACCGATGTACAGACCACACTTGATAAAACCGAAAACCTCAGCGTGAGCTCAGCTGTTTCTGCCAAGGGTGTCAACAGCTTCTCAAAAACAGCAGAGAGCCCTCTAGAGAAAGATCGTCTTAGCATGAGTTCAGACTCTTCTACAAAAGCGGTTGATATTTCGGTCTTGGCCACGACAAAGTTATCATTGGGAAATGTCAAAACACACAGCTCTGGTTCAGGGTCCTCTGCCAAGGAGGGTGACACTTCCTTCTCAGCCACATCACAGACATCAACAGAAACAGCCAATGTCCCTATAGTGCATTTGGGCTCTTCTATTAATCAGGTTGATACTTCATTCTCAGTTATAGCAAAGAGCTCACTGGAAACAGCCAAATACATAAGCACAAGCTCGGTATTATCTGCCAAGGAAGTTGATTTGACTGTCTCAACCACAACAAAGAACACATTGAAAACAGCCAACATCCCTCTCGCAAACTCAGAGTTTTCTGTCAAGCATACTGAGATTGTCATCAGTGACAACTCAGTTGTACAACATGTCATGCCCACAAGTAGCTCAGAAGACCCACATCGAGTTCCAGTGGTAACTGACACTGACAAATCAAATAAATCAGCAGACTTGGGACAATCCAGAGAACATCCACTAGCAAAGCCCAGAAGTTCACTTCAGCGTGAGCTTAAGCCAGCAGAACATCTGTCCACAACTACAATCTCAGTAGACTCAGCTCCTAAGGTATCTGTGTCATCCTCTTTACCATCGTTGGTATCGTCTTTAGAAAGCAAATCAACAACCACCTCATTGGATGTGGAAACATCTGTCACTAATGAAATACGACGGGCATCATCTTTTAAGGAAGCAACTGTCAATAGGTGCGATTCCATGGACAGAAGAAAGGGGATCCTGAAAAGGAATACATCACTGACTGCACAAGATATAGGTCAGCCAACGGAGAGCAGCAGCTTCCCCATCATTGATCCTCAACTCGCCAAAATTCTCAGACAGAGGAAGCAGTTGGTTGGGGATGCCAGTGATAAGGAGGTCGAGGAGGAAACAAAGGACGTAGTGGCTGATCTCGTGCGAGGAGCCAAACCTTTGACTGCAGCTGTGGAAATAGAGGAGATGTTAAGGTAAGGTTGTGAGCCTTTGTGTCTTTGGTGTGGATTGGGGAGATGGGGATATATTGAGAGGATTGTGTGTCTCTTCTTGGGGTTATTAATTGATGAAGTGGATAGTGTGGGGGTTGACAGGATGATCGGTTGATTCAGTGGATAGTGTCTGGGTTGACAGGACTGTCGACTAATTGAGAGAGAAACTACTATGTGGGATATCCAGACGGTCCATTAAATAAGTTCTATAGACCAAATTCACTGGAAAACAGTATGTGGATTGATTAGACTGTCAGGTCAATACATTGACGAGACTAATATGTAGGTTGACTAGACAGTCACTTAATTTAGAGAATAGTATGAGTTGACTAGACGATCGATTGATTTTGAGACTCGTCATCATCATCATATAGCGTGCACTTTGTAGAATGTCGCTCTCATCACAGCCAGCCGTTATGAATCTCGGTCTGCAGTCAATCTTCCCGTCTGTAGAATGTCGCTCTCATCACAGCCAGCCGTTATGAATCTCGGTCTGCAGTCAATCTTCCCGTCTGTAGAATGTCGCTCTCATCACAGCCAGCCGTTATGAATCTCGGTCTGCGGTCAATCTTCCCGTCTGCTCCATGTTCATGCTTAGAGTATCCTTGATATCTTGTATCCACCTTCGCCTTGGTCGACCCTGCGTCACCTTCCAGGTACCATCCCTTCCACGACCGTTCTTTCCAGTCTGTCATGACGTTTGACGTGGCCGAAAAAATTCAATTTCCAATTTTGAGACAAGAGGATCGAATAATTGAGAGGCTACTATGTGGGATGCCAAGACGTTCCGTTGGTTGATGGACAGACTACTGTGTGGGATGCCTAGACGTTCCGTTGGTTGATGGACAGACTACTGTGTGGGATGCCTAGACGGTCGGTCGATTGATGAAGAGACTACTGTGTGAGATGCCTAGACGGTCGGTCGATTGATGAAGAGACTACTGTGTGAGATGGTGGGATGCCTAGACGGTCGATCGATTGATGAAGACACTACTGTTGGAGATGCCTAGACGTTCGGTCGATTGATGAAGAGACTACTGTGTGAGATGGTGAGATGCCTAGACGGTCGGTCAATTGATGGAGAGACTACTAAATGAGGTCACTGGACGGTCGATTGGTTGAGGGGCCTGGTCTTGCCGATGATTGATTGATATACTAGTATATGGGTTGACTAGATGGCGGAAGGATTGAGATAACCAATGCGTAGGTTGACTGGCCAGTCGATTGGATAATCGCACAATTATCAATTAAAATATTTATTGTCAATGGTCGAGTGTAGACAAACATCTATCAGTAAAATTACTGATTTTAAATTGCATTGCACCATAAAGAATAAACTAAAATGGCTGATGATTAAGACGTTGTGAGCGGTTGTGCACTTCTTCTTCTTCTTCTTCTTCTTCTTCTTCTTCTTTTTCTTTTTCTTTTTCTTCTTCTTCTTCTTTCTCTTCCTACCTTCCGTCCTTCCTTCCTTCCTTCCTTCTCTTGCCATACGGCGTCGCAGAGAAGTGGGATGCGTAGATTTCTTGTTATTGCCAAGTGCGAGGCTTGTGTTGTCGTTATGTGTAACTTCCTGAGAGTGTTATAGACACCCTCGATCCATCTATGTCGTGGTCTGCCTCTTGCTCGTGGACCGGAGACCTGCATATGATATGCTCTTTATGCATGCTGTTCATAATGCATTCTGCGTAAATGACCAAACCACTCAGTTTGTTGAGACTCAAGGTAGGCACTAAATGGGTTTGTCCCCACTGTCTGCCTCAGCGTGGTATTGGGGATTTAGTCACGGATCGTACGGATCCATCACGTATATATGTCTGTATTTTGTATGTCTCTATATATATTTATATGTACATGTTGCCTCCCTGCCTGATCATCGGTCTGTCCTTAACAGTTAGTCAGTTTGACCTAAGTCCATCGTCCGTCAATACCACCTATAAATAGTTGATATTCCGTCAGCCCGCTTTCCTGCCCAACAGTTCCCCCAGTCTTCATGTTTAGACATTCTAACCCATCACCACCATCATCAAACGTTTTTAACTCCGTGTGGGTTACGTTCCCACAGAACACACCACTCTTCCTCCTGTTTTGCGTTAAAAGTTTCAACTCCATTCATGTCCTCCATGTTTGTCTGGCGCTGGCTTCTCAGTGTGTGCTTTGGTCTGCCTCCACGTCTCTTATCTGTTTATTTGTCTGTTTCTACACTTGTTTATCCTCATGTCCGTACGTTTGACTACGTTTTGTCTGTCTGCCGTTTGCTTGTCTACCTTCCTTCACATTTCGATTTCCTTCGGCTGTTAAGACTGTCTGTCAGTGTGCCAATTTCTTTCTGCTCGTCTATCATGTCTTTCGTCCGTCAGTCTGATAGTCTGTCTAACACTCTGTCTTTTCTGTTATTATGCATTACTTATTCTCCTTCCATCTCTCTTTCTCTCTCGCTTTATTTCCCCCTCTTTCTCTCTACCCAATTTGCCCTCCTACTTTCCCTGTCTCTCCCTTCTTCTTCTCTCCCTCTCTCCCTTCTTCCTCTGCCGTCCTCTTTCTGTTGTAATATCACTTTCCTTCGTTCTAACCATTTCTCTCTATTTCTCTATCTCTCGCTCTCTACCTCTTTTAATCGTTTTCAAGTTGTCTCTCACTTCCTATTTCTTTCGTTTTAAATCGAATCTTTCTCTCCCTCCCTCCCTCTCTCCCTCCCTCTCTCCCTCCCTCTCTCCCCCTCTCTCTCTCTCTCTCTCTCTCTCTGTTTCTCTTTGTAGCATATGTTTCTCAATCTCTCATATTCACTATTTAATTCTATTTTCAATATATATCGCATTAATCCATGTCTTTCTTTTTCTGTTTCTTCTTCTTTTGTTCTCTTCCTCATTGTAATATCTCTTTCTCTCATTCATCTTTCTCTCACTCTCATTCTTTTTTCTCTAGTTCTCAATTATTCTCTTTTCCTCTTTCTTACACTCTTCCTCTTTTATTCTTTTATTCTTTCTCACTAATCTTCTTTGTCTCGTTCTTTCTTTCTCTTCTTCTTCTTTATCTCTCTTTCTCTCACTCTTTCTCTTCCTTCCTCTTTCACGTACTCCTTCTTTCACTTTCTCCTTTTTTTTATTGTATTTTCCTCTTTCTTCCACCATCCCGCTTTCTCTTTTTCTGTTTTTACCCATTCTCTCTCTTTTTCATTTTGTCTCTGCTTCTTTTTTTTTTCCATCATTGTGTTATTTCTTCAATCCATTCATCTTTCTCTCTCTCTCTCTCTCTCTCTCTCTCTCTCTCTCTCTCTTTCACTGGCTACCATTTCATGTCTATCCTGTTTTTTTTCTATCTTTCTCTGGGTATGATATCTTAGAATTTATCTTGCCTTTACTCTCTCTCTCTCTCTCTCTCTCTCTCTTGTTCTCTCTTCTTATTCTTATTCATTATCTCGCTTTCCCTCTTATCCACTTCTCTCTCTCTGTCTCCCTCTTTCTATCACTTCTACTTTATCTCTCACTTACGTATTATCCTTTTTTTCTTTATCTCTCGCTCTAACAATTTCTCTCTCTCTCTCTCTCTTTTCTCTCCTTCTTTCTTTCTCTGTTATCCTCAATAAATCCCTTCCTGTTTCTGCCATTCTCTTTCTCTATCTTCTTTTTTCTGTTTTTCTCACCGTCTCTCTCTCTCTCTCTCTAATATATTCTAATCATCCGTTTTTTTTCGTAAATTTTGTATCGCCACATTGACGTCTTTATCTTTTATCAATCCTAATTTGACTCAAATTTGACTCATGTTAAGCATATGGCTACCACTTGAAAAGGTTCCTCAAAGGAAGCCTGCGCTAAACAAAACAATTTGTTTACTTTTGCAGTAGTGGCTTGTAATTTACATAATGAAGTTATAGCGATATGCATTGCGGAATAGTGGTGCTATTCTTACCTGCCGAGTAAAGGGTCAAGATATCCAGACTCGGAACGTTAACTGAATACCTAGACGGTAACAACGCTAGCAACAAAAATTAAATAAAAGTCATATCACGAAGATAAAAGTCATATCACGAAGATAAAAGTCATATCACGAAGATAAAAGTCATATCACGAAGATAATAGTCATATCACGAAGATAAAATTCATATCGCCGAGATAAAAGTCAAATCACCGAAATAAAAGTCAAATCGCCGAGATAAAAGTCAAATCACCGAGATAAAAGTCATATCCCCGAGATAAAAGTAAAATCACCGAGATAAAAGTCAAATCACCGAGATAAAAGTCATATTCTCGAGATAAAAGTTAAATCACCGAGATGAAAGCCATATCACCGAGATAAAAGCCATATCACCGAGATAAAAGTCAAATCGCCGAGATAAAAATCATATCGCCGAGATAAAAGTCATATCACCGAGATCAAAGTCATATCACCTAGATAAAAGTCTAATCACTGAGATAAAAGTCATATCCCCGAGATAAAAATAAAATCATAGAGATAAAAGTAATTTCACCGAGATAAATTCAAATCACCGAGATAAAAGTCAAATCACCGAGATAAAAGTCAAATCACCGAGATAAAAGTCAAATCATAGAGATAAAAGTAACAATTTCTTTAACAAAGAAGGGAACTCAACCGGAGTACATATATATATATATATATATATATGTTATCATCATGTAACATGTCCTTTATAGAACATCTCTGCCATCACAGTCTGTCTGAAAGAAACTCTTTACCTTGTCAAAACTCCAGCCTCTGCCAGTCATACTCAGGCATTCATGGATATCTTGGTGCCATCATCTTCTTGGTCTACTCTTTCCTCTTTTGCCTGGAACCATACCTTCCATCACTGTTCTCTCGAAATTGTTGTGTCTTGATGTGACCAAAGTATTTGCATTTTCTTGCCAGAATGGAATTGATAAACCAGTTCTCCTCTATACTCAACTCTTGCCGAATGTCTTTATTTGTCTTTTTTCTGTCCAGGGTATTCTGGGGATCTTCCTGTAACAGTTTCACTCGAAGGATTCAATTCTTTGTCTAGAAGTTTTGGTAATCGGTCATGATTCGTAGTCATAAGCTGCCACATGAAAAACCACAGGCTCTCAAAACTTTCACTTTTGTCATTTTGTTGGTGCTCTGCCATAATTTTTTCAGGCTTATCATCCTCTGCGTTACCATCGCTACTCTTCTTCTGTATATATATATGTGGGTGTGTGTGTGTGGGTGTGTGTGTGGGTGTGTGTGTGGGTATGTTTATGTTTGTGGATGTATGTGTGGGTGTGTATGTGTGGGTGTGGGTGGGTGTGTGTGTGGGGGGGGGTGGGGTGGGTGTGTGTGTGGGGGGGGTTAGTGTGTGGGTGTGTGTGTGTGTGTGGGTGTATATGCACAAGGCATGTTCAAATGAAACCCGATTTGCTGCGCCCGTGCGAGGAGCATGAAGACGTCACATCTGACTTCATAAGCACTTACTAATGTACAAATAATAAGCGCATAATCCTTCTGTTAAACTCTAGATTCTTGGGATACGTCTGTTAGAGGCTGGATTCTTGAGATACTTCTGTTAGAGGCTGGATTCTTGGTATACTTCTGTTAGAGGCTGGATTCTTGGTATACTTCTGTTAGAGGCTGGATTCTTGGTATACTTCTGTTAGAGGCTGGATGCTTGAGATACTTCTGTTAGAGGCTGGATTCTTGGTATACTTCTGTTAGAGGCTGGATTCTTGGTATACTTCTGTTAGAGGCTGGATTCTTGGTATACTTCTGTTAGAGGCTGGATTCTTGGTATACTTCTGTTAGAGGCTGGATTCTTGGTATACTTCTGTTAGAGGCTGGATTCTTGAGATACTTCTGTTAGAGGCTGGATTCTTGGTATACTTCTGTTAGAGGCTGGATGCTTGAGATACTTCTGTTAGAGGCTGGATTCTTGGTATACTTCTGTTAGAGGCTGGATTCTTGGTATACTTCTGTTAGAGGCTGGATGCTTGAGATACTTCTGTTAGAGGCTGGATTCTTGAGATAATTCTGTTAAACTCTGGATTCTTGAGATAATTCTGTTAAACTCTGGATTCTTGAGATAATTCTGTTAAACCAGATTCTTGAGATACTTCTGTTAAACTCTGGATTCTTGAGATAATTCTGTTAAACTCTGGATTCTTGAGATAATTATGTTAGAGGCTGGATTCTTGAGATGCTTCTGTTAGAGGCTGGATTCTTGAGATACTTCTGTTAAACTCTGGATTCTTGGGATACTTCTGTTAAACTGGATTCTTGAGATAATTCTGTTAAACTCTTGATTCTTGAGATAATTCTGTTAAACTGGATTCTTGAGATAATTCTGTTAAACTCTAGATTCTTGAGATAATTCTGTTAAACTCTAGATTCTTGAGATACTTCTGTTAGACTCTGGATTCTTGAGATAATTGTGTTAAACTCTGGATTCTTGAGATAATTCTGTTAAACTCTGGATTCTTGAGATAATTCTGTTAAACTCTGTTCTTGAGATAATTCTGTTAAACTGGATTCTTGAGATAATTCTGTTAAACTCTGGATTCTTGAGATACTTCTGTTAGAGGCTGGATTCTCAGCAGCGATGCGAATAACAGTAACTAAGATGTCTATCATGTGCGTGTTCCTCGTGACGCACTATTAAATCTGTTTTTTAACACTTGCTATGCGAAACATCAATTTAATTACTATTCACCCTTCCTTGATATGCTGTTAAACATCTGGACTCTTGGTGAAAGATTGTCAGTCAAAACCTCTCTCTCTCTCTCTCTTTCTCTCTCTCTCACTCTCTGGGCTCCAAAATATAGCTGCTTTCTCACGTCTCGTCTCTAAACTCTGGAATGTGTGTCTCGGGATCACCTGTCCTCTTCACGTTTATCAAGACGGTCTTGTTCTCCTCGTTGCTCTCACCCGACTAATGTGGACTTGTTCTCCTCGTTGCTCTCACCCGACTAATGGGGACTTGTTCTCCTCGTTGCTCTCACCCGACTAATGGGGACTTGTTCTCCTCGTTGCTCTCACCTGACTAATGGGGACTTGTTCTCCTCGTTGCTCTCACCCGACTAATGGGGACTTGTTCTCCTCGTTGCTCTCACCCGACTAATGGGGACTTGTTCTCCTCGTTGCTCTCACCCGACTAATGGGGACTTGTTCTCCTCGTTGCTCTCACCCGACTAATGGGGACTTGTTCTCCTCGTTGCTCTCACCCGACTAATGGGGACTTGTTCTCCTCGTTGCTCTCACCCGACTAATGGGGACTTGTTCTCCTCGTTGCTCTCACCCGACTAATGGGGACTTGTTCTCCTCGTTGCTCTCACCCGACTAATGGGGACTTGTTCTCCTCGTTGCTCTCACCCGACTAATGGGGACTTGTTCTCCTCGTTGCTCTCACCCGACTAATGGGGACTTGTTCTCCTCGTTGCTCTCACCCGACTAATGGGGACTTGTTCTCCTCGTTGCTCTCACCCGACTAATGGGGACTTGTTCTCCTCGTTGCTCTCACCCGACTAAAGGGGACTTGTTCTCCTCGTTGCTCTCACCTGACTAATGGGGACTTGTTCTCCTCGTTGCTCTCACCCGACTAATGGGGACTTGTTCTCCTCGTTGCTCTCACCCGACTAATGGGGACTTGTTCTCCTCGTTGCTCTCACCCGACTAATGTGGACTTGTTCTCCTCGTTGCTCTCACCCGACTAATGGGGACTTGTTCTCCTCGTTGCTCTCACCCGACTAATGGGGACTTGTTCTCCTCGTTGCTCTCACCCGACTAAAGGGGACTTGTTCTCCTCGTTGCTCTCACCCGACTAATGGGGACTTGTTCTCCTCGTTGCTCTCACCCGACTAATGGGGACTTGTTCTCCTCGTTGCTCTCACCCGACTAATGGGGACTTGTTCTCCTCGTTGCTCTCACCCGACTAATGGGGACTTGTTCTCCTCGTTGCTCTCACCCGACTAATGTGGACTTGTTCTCCTCGTTGCTCTCACCCGACTAATGTGGACTTGTTCTCTCCTCTGCACTGACCCGACTGATGTGGACTTGTTCTCTCCACTGCTCTCACCCGACTGATGTGGACTTGTTCTCTCCTCTGCACTGACCCGACTGATGTGGACTTGTTCTCTCCACTGCTCTCACCCGACTGATGTGGACTTTTCTCTCCGCTGCTCTCACCCGAATGATGTGGACTTGTTCTCTCTGCTGCACTGACCCGACTGAAGTCGACTTGTCTTTCCGCTGCACTGACCCGACTGATGTCGCCTTGTCTCTCTGCTGCTCGCACCAGAATGACTCTGATTTGTGCTTTCCTGTCTATCTATATCCTCGGCTTTTTCCAGATCTGGTACCTAGGTTTTTCCTCCCCGAGATTAAAGAAAAACCAGTTAATAGCAACCGTCACTACTGATCATGCCGTAATAGGCGCCTAGGGGTTATGCAAAACCTTGCGTTCCTTTCCCAGCGACGCAGTTGTTAAAACTACCTAACCAGGTAGTTTTCTGCGTTGCTCGGAAACCAACGCAATGCATTCCAAGCATTCCTTGGTCCAGATTTGAGTACATCTGTACAGGGTAGCTTTGTTAGTTTAATTCTATAAGAAACAATGAATGGCTACTGACTATCAATGCTCTACTCCCACCCTTTCTAACTTTAATAAAACATGTCTAAAATCCTATCCCTAATAAATCCACACAACTAAGACTTGTTACAACATCTTGTGTGCATAGCTGAATGGCGTAGTGTTCATTATTTATACATTTATGTAGGTATTAATGAACAGAGCAGTACTAATAACTATTTTAGACTCGAATTCATGAACGTCTGGGGAGCTTTGTGTTTGAGAACCAGTGTTAGATTAAGCGTCTGACATGATGACCCTTTCCTGGCTTGCAGACGTACCTCCCAGCAAATTTAACAACAGTTATCTGCGCAATTAACACAGTTGTTAGGCATCAATACTGCTGACTTTACACTGCAGGGTTTACTCAATACTGCTGACTTTACACTGCAGGGTTTACTCAATACTGCTGACTTTACACTGCAGGGTTTACTCAGTACTGCTGACTTTACACTGCAGGGTTTACTCAATACTGCTGACCTTACACTGCAGGGTTTACTCAATACTGCCGACTTTACACTGCAGGGTTTACTTGTGCTGTTCTTGTGATGACGTGATAAATGCTGCGTCAAATGCTGATCATAGGAGGCTTCGCTCATAACTAGCGACTGTATCCTGGTCGTGAGCGATCGTAACGCCGAGATGTAATGGATCAACTACATTTCATCAACAAATGATGCAATAGCGCTGGGTGTGCTGAGTGTGAGACGGGCTGATGCATTACGACGCAATTCCCACGCAATATATAGATAGAAATACCGCTCAACGACACGGTTACCTGTGTACTCAATGTGGACGAAGTCGTTTATACTACAAAATACATTGTTCTCCAAAACAAGAACTAAGCGATACAGTTTATTGTCATTTTTGTGTTCAGGACCGCGCATTAGAAAAGATTAATTGTATTTGATTTTGAAGGAAATTTGCATGTCAACCAGGTCAACTAGTCTAGAAGTATGTAGCAGGAAAGCCAGGCTCTGGTTGTTTGCGTTGGAATGGCGTATTTGACGTCTCCGCCTCTCTATCTATCAACGTCACCTTTTAATGCCGTGTCTATATCGGCCACTTACCCACCGTTTCCAGCTGTCACGTTTGAGGTCGCTATCCACCACCTGCGCCTTCATATCTACCGACTGCGCCAATATTTTCGTCGTTGACCTTCGTTGTCAATGTTCGCGACAAGTCCTCGTGTCCTACGCGAGGTCCTCTTCTATTTGCCTGTCTTTTGGGATTCCAGAACAGATCACACATTGTCATGTAACAGTATCAGCAGGCTTTTAAAATCGGTGTCCTACCCAACTAACCTCTCGTTCCGCTGTTCATTCTCTTTAATTTTCTATACTTCCATGTCGACGTACAATCATTCACCACGAGTTAGACATTTACTTTATGTGACCTGTGTGTGTTTAACATTCATTCTCTGATTGAAACAGAATTGTCAACCCCGCCCTGTCACATAGGTTATTGCTCTTCTGGCAGGCACATGGACTGTCTACACCTGGTCAACATTCATACCCACGTTCAGTTACACCAATCACTGTTTAGTTTGGCTATCGCTCGTGCTCAAAGTTGACTCTTAATTGTTGTACTGTTGCCAATATTGTTTACATTCATACTCAAATATTGCATTCATTGTTTTACCACCGCGTTCATTGATTACATTCATACTCAAATATTACATTCATTGTTTTACCACCGCGTTCATTGATTACATTCATACTCAAATATTACATTCATTGTTTTACCACCGCGTTCATTGATTACATTCATACTCAAATATTACATTCATTGTTTTACCACCGCGTTCATTGATTACATTCATACTAAAATATTACATTCATTCTCAAATCTCACTTGTTTTATTTAACTGCGGCTTTTCTTCTTCTTCTTCTTCTTCTTCTTCTTCTTCTTCTTTTTCTTCTTTGATCAACTGACGCTATGCTTCTAGCCCGGTGAGACTCTCTGAGGAGACTTTGCGTTTTAGGTCTTCGCGTCCCTACAGCTTTTCGAGCATGGTCGCTCTCCCGGGCCAGACTGCCTCTCTTTGGTCAGTATAAGCAGGACAGTCCTGCAGGATCTGTTCTGGTGTTTGCTTGGGGGTGCCACAATCGCACTTGGTGCCCATTCTTTGGAGGTGGTCCTTGAGTTTGCAATGTCCCTTTCTGAGTCTCAAGATATTTGTCTGCCCATTTCTGACAAGTTTGTCTATACTGTCATTTTCTGGCTTGTATTCTTTGTTCTGGTCTCCAATCCATCCTCGTGAATCGTTTGATGAGTGTCTTTGCTTCTTTATAGCTCTGGGAATGATGAATATGAGTGCCTCTACTTCCGACTTTCGAGCTCATCTGCTTTCTCTTTTCCAGGGATCCCACAGAAGGCCGAAATCCATTGTAGGACTAGATCTGTTTTTATGAGGACAGCAACCCGATTTTATATTTTATTGCGTGTGAGAGTCTATCTTCTTTGGTGTTTGAGATGGCTTGGATTACGCTCCTGAGTCTGTTAGAATGATCGTTTTCTTTGTAGTTGTGTTTTGGCTGCATGAGCCTAGCTTTGAAATGCACTTCTGTCTGTATTACAAGAGGATGTAGGGGATGTAACAACATTTGTATGATTAACTTTAGTCCTATGTTATCATTTTATTACTTCCCTTTTATTATATTGGAGACCTCGACGTGTGAATGTTGAATTGTTTGGTTATTGACCCAGCACCTGTGAGCCTCTACCCTTTGGCGCAGTGCAAGTGTTTGAGAGTTGTTTAGTTTGATACGGTGTTTCATTTATCCTGTGAATATTGGGAGTACAGGTGTCGTAATGGGTTGGCACCAGCCCTTTGACCAAGAGTAACGCATAATATGTAAAAGCATGGCCACTACACTGCGTAGTGACTACAGGTGCACGCGGCCTTTAGTTCTCAGCCCTAAAATCCTTCAGGTGAACCCAAGTGACAGGTATAAAGACCGTAATGATATATTGTTAATTAATAATGACGTGTGTTATTTTAACAAAATAATGAATCTATTATTGAGTTACCTCCCTTTGATTAAGAGAAGTTCTGATAATGTGAAATTATACTGAATAACGAAGCGAATCCAACTAAAGAGAGACCAGCATTGAGCTAGCAATCTCATCATTTATAATGTATCGTTACAGAACAAAACACAGCAAGGACGCCAGTACGATCATTGATATAGAATTAATGTTAAGCTCTAATTGAAGTCGTTGCTCTGTGTTTCGCATGAAAAGAAGAGGAGACGGAGTACGACGGCCGGCGTAACGATCACTGGTGATTGTTTATGTTTGGGTTATGCCATAGAGGATTGTGTCTATTTTCGACACTCGTGTTGTGGTCTATGTTTGGGTAATGGCATAGGGGATTGTGTCTATGTTTGGGTAATGCCATAGAGGATTGTGTCTATCGTCGACATACGCGCTGTGGTCTATGTTTGGGTAATGGCATATGGGAGTGTGTCTATATTCGACACTCGCGATGTGGTCTATGTTTGGGTAATGCCATAGGGGATTGTGTCTATATTCGACACTCGTGTTGTGGTCTATGTTTGGGTAATGCCATAGAGGATTGTGTCTATCGTCGACATATGCGCTGTGGTCTATGTTTGGGTAATGCCATAGGGGATTGTGTCTATGTTTGGGTAATGCCATAGATGATTGTGTCTATGTTTGGGTAATGCCATAGAGGATTGTGTCTATCGTCGACATACACGCTGTGGTCTATGTTTGGGTAATGGCATATGGGAGTGTGTCTATATTCGACACTCGCGATGTGGTCTATGTTTTGTTAATCCCATAGGAGATTGTGTCTATATTCGACACACTCGTTATGTATGGATAAAGTGTATGGATTTATGGATAACGTGTATGGATGTATGGATCAAGCTTAATGTTAGGAAAGTTAGAACGTGCCAGGGTATATTGGTTTTGTCTGAAGCTACTGAAGCTGAGATCTGATGAATCTACTCCGTTAGCAGGTCGTAGTGGCTCTTCTCATTTCCCTGGCAGACTGATGAAGGTGGGCATATATTCTCCTGGCTGTAGTGTTATATTATGTTTATCTGTAGGTTCACACTACGGTAATCAAAGTAACGATCTTCGCCTAGTTGGCTAGGTTGCTATAACACAGCCTGTTTTGAGGTACATGATGTGAACACTCCAATAGTCCGTCTTTTAATTCATAAACAAGTTCCTAAGTAAGTTTCTACTAAACTGTATGATCCAAATGACTTTTCGCATGCAGCCTTCGAATATCCATGACGTTATGGGAATAATTTATCTCTAACAAATGTTATGTATTTTGAAAAGAAAATATTCATTAGGGTATATTAAAAGCGACCTCACTGAATTGGACATAATTTTAATATGTTAAGGTGAACTGACGGGCTGTAGTGAAAATATATGTTTTCACCTTCAAATATGCTGAGTAAATACAAGTTCATGATTTCTCCGTGCACCAATTAAACTTTGTCGGATGCGGAAAACAACAAACGTCATTCATGCGAAACTGTAGTTCTTAAAAGGCGTATCGCGATATTATAATTTGTGGTGCTGTTATTGTGACATATAGTTGCTTTTTCAAAAGTTACATTAATTTCAATTTCAAAATGAGTTTGAAGTGTACATTTATAGCAATGCAGAAGGTTGCGGTTTTACTATACCAGTTCTGTCTCAGAGAATCTAAGATGGGTCATTTATATTCCGATATTCATGAGAAACGAACGCAATTGACACTTTGTCTGGATAGATCATGCTTTTATCGATGAATGGGACTGGGCTCAGAGTGCACTCATATCAAGCAAGGTAGGAAAAGGTAATGTGACGATTTCAACAAAGATATCATAAAACGGGAGATTTGGAAACTACTGACGAAAAATCAACTTGTTACTCTCCGGAAATTAAAATTAACATTGCAATCCGATTGCAGTATTGACGTTTCCAAAAGTACTCATTGGAAAATTGTAGAAGCCGCCGGCTTTACGTTCAGGAAAACTTCAGACGGCATGAATATTATATGTGAAAAGCCACACTTGATTGCTGCCTGAAGCAAACACCTGAGACAGATTCGGGAACGGCGTAGGCAAGACTATGATATTGTATACCTGAACTAATCATGGGTCAATGCTCACCACACCAAATGTAAAGAATGTCAATCAGCTGACAGTGAACAGAAAAGACAAATTCCAAGCAGCAAAGTGCAGCGCATTATACTAACGTTTGCAGGAAGCAGTGAAAACAAACTTGTCCACGACGCTGAACTTATTTTCCAAACAGAAAGTAAGGACGGTAGAGACTATCACACTGAAATGAATGGACACATTTTCAGACACCGGATAACGAATGCTCTGGTTCCAATTCTGGATAGACCGTCATGCCTAAGAATGAATAATGCATCATATCACAATGCAGTATCAAAGGAAGACAAAGTACCAACTGCATCAAATACAATAGCTCAAGTTAGAACATAGCTAGCTAAGAAAAAAGTAAATTCCGAACACTCGTATTTGAAGCCAGAGTTGTTGCAGCTTGTGAGGGACATAAATAAGACACACGTGTATCATATTGATAAAATCACTGAAGAGTACGGTCACACTTTTCTACGACTACCTGCATATCATGCGCGTCTAAACCATATAGAGCCTGTGTGGGCTTTAGTCAAAGCACAATTTTCTTAACAGAACAGGATATTAAAAATGTGTGATGTTGAAATGTTGACACGTGAGTACCTTTCAAAAATAGAAATTCAGTTCTGGAAGAAGTGTGTTGAACATATGCTCCGGGAAGAAGAACCGTACTGGCAACGAGATGGATTACAATTTGACCAGCCAGTGACAATTATCAACCACTTCCAATCGACAGATTCGGATGATTTATATAATATTTTATGGACATACTGATTAGCAGACTTGGATGAATTAGCGTATGTTTATCAAAATAATTAGATGTACATAAAATGACAACAAATACATATCAATACTCAAATGCGTTCAGCAACATAACATTTTCTCCGCGGTTGATACAACCTTGGGGGTCTTAGGGTGGCCGAAGGCAACACAGACAATCAATTGAAATATCAAGACATTAAGGAGATACGCCTATGAACAAAATACGACGAGATTTTAAGCTGCGTGCTGTAAAATCTTAAATTTAATATCTTTTTTTTGCAATAGTCCTAAAAGATCAAACTAATTCGCCAATGTGCAAATGTCTTAACATCATCTATGGACTAAAAAATATCAATGTTTTAGCGTCATGGATATTTTAAGGCTGCATGCGAAAAATCATTTGTTTTAAAGACGGTCTGAAGGACTCACTAAAAAGTTGCCAGATAGACTTCGACACCTGGGAATGTCTTGCGAAAAACAGATCTGACTGGAGAAGCGCAGTCGAATCGGGTGTAGCTGCTGGTGAAGATGACCGTGTTATGAAAGCCCAGAACAGACGCGAGACGCGGAAATCCTGAGCAGCGGGAACACCATCCCCTTCTACAAACCTCGTGTGCCCGATATGTAGCAGATGTTTTCGTGCTCGCATTGGCCTGTTCAGCCACATGCGCACCCACACCCAACAGGGAAATCTGTGACAAGGATGATGTCGGCGGTCCTCATCGACAACGATGGACAGCTATTATTATTATTATTATAAGAGGAATACTTCTCTCGTATGTTGTAGTGTCTCAGTAGCAGCCATAAAATGCTTTGTTCTGTACTATCAAATGCCTTCTCGTATTCTTTAAAATGTGCCAATTGGGATCAATTCCAATGAATCGTTTGTCTCGCCCTGATACGCGAATGATAGGATTTGTACATGATCTCCCTTAACGAAATCCTACTTGTTCTTCTCTGAACTTCTCTTGTCTACTTCCTCTTTTAGTCTGTCTAAGATAATTATATTGAATATTTTGCTAGGTACTGATAGCAGTGTGATTTCTGTGATGTTGCAATCTGTCAGGTCTACTTTCTTGGGCAGTTTAATCAAAAGACCTTCCTTCCACTCTATACATACCAAATCCTCTTTAGTAATTTGTAAAGCACACGTGTGGCTTTCTTTGTATCTGCTAGATTGACTTCTGCTGACACTCGCCCAGACCCGGTGCCTTACTTCTATTAAGCTTACATATTACCCTAACAGTTTCGATGGAATAAATCCCTTTTCGTTCCAACCTAGGGTAGGATAGTTTTCTATCAGCCCTCGTATACGCAAAATGAACTTCCTAGCTGTAGTTAGAATGTAAAGTGTGACTATATTGTATATGTACGAGTAAGTAAACTTAATAATAGTCTGCTCGTTCACCACACGAGTGAAGCGATAACATCATCCTGTGCCATTTTCTTCCAATTATCCATAGGCACTCTCAGCAGAAAGCGGCGCAACGGGGATTGAACCCAGAAGATGAGGAGGGACTCCAGCGGATCAGTGTAGCAGAGAGGATCTACTCCATGCAGACCAAGATTGAGGAGGAGAAATTCGCAGCTGTGACTCCCAAGTCAAGGTCAGGACTATCCACTCCGAGGTCAAGGCCAAGGTGAGTCCACGTGTTTGAACGTACCAAAACTAATTTCGTGATGCGTGCATGTGATTTCTGTGCTCCACGTCGGTCAGGTGCCACCCACTATGGTAGAAACAGCAGGACTACTGTCGCTGTTCTTCCTGTTGATCCTGGTGGGTGGAAACAGCAGAACTACTGCAGCTGCCCTCAGTGTTGGCCCCGGTGCCACCCACTCGGGTGGAAACAGCAGGACTACTGCAGCTGCCCTCCGTGTGGGTCCTGTTGGGTGGAAATAGTAGCACCCCTGCAGCTGTCCTCCGTGTGGCCATCGGTGGGTGAAAACAGTAGTACCCCTGCAGCTGTCCTCCGTGTGGGTCCCGACAGGTGAAAACAGTAGTACCCCTGCAGCTGTCCTCCGTGTGGGTCCCGACAGGTGAAAACAGTAGCACCCCTGCAGCTGTCCTCCGTGTGGATCCCGACAGGTGAAAACAGTAGCACCCCTGCAGCTGTCCTCCGTGTGGGTCCCGACAGGTGAAAACAGTAGCACCCCTGCAGCTGTCCTCCGTGTGGATCCCGACAGGTGAAAACAGTAGCACCCCTGCAGCTGTCCTCCGTGTTTAATATTAAACACCAGTGTCAAGTCGGTGCTGCTGTATGTAGATGAGACACGGAGAACGACCAAGGTCATACAACAAAGACTTTAATTATTCGTTATGAGATGCCTGAAAAGGATAATAGGCATAAAGTGACAAGACATAGAGAGAAATGAAGACCTATGGGAAGGTATCCAACAACAGCTACTTGAAGAACAAATTAAGCGAAGAAAAAGTGGCTGGATATGACATAAACGCTAATGAAGGAACCGTCCAGCATAGCCAAACAAGTTCTTGCAATGCACGGAATCCTCAAGGGAAGAGAGAGAGAGAGAGGGGGAGAAAGAGGTAGACCCAAGAAATCATGGAGAAAGGAATGTGAGAAGGAACTAAGATTAAATGAAACCACATGGAGAGAGGCAGAAAGACCAACCCGGGTCAGTAGATGTTGGCCACACCTGGAGAGAGGCAGAAAGAGCAACCCGGGTCCATGCATGCGGGCAGGATGTTGTCAATGGCCTATGCATCGAGAAGAACTACGGGATTTGATTGGCTGATGGATTTTTGCGGAACAGATATAGATTAAATTGGGACTATAAGATGACCTGTGGGAAACTATTGGGAAGAACGAGACTTATATCAGGTGAACATAACGTGATGAGAAGACGTTAACGTTGGATAGGGACAGATTAAGGAAACCAGCTAATAGAATTACAAGACAGTCTCTGTTCTGAAATTTCGAATGCAAGAGAAGTAGAGGCATCCCAAAACACACATGAAGACGAAAGATCGAGATTAGAAAAAGAAAACAAGGAAGACATGAACAGAGCTGGGATGTGTGGCAGAGGACAGTACAACTTATCGTGTATTTTTAAGACCTGTGCTCCACATTCAACTTAAAAGTT
This sequence comes from Ariolimax columbianus, assembly GCA_036924085.1. Classification (NCBI taxonomy): domain Eukaryota; kingdom Metazoa; phylum Mollusca; class Gastropoda; order Stylommatophora; family Arionidae; genus Ariolimax; species Ariolimax columbianus. The sequence continues at coordinate 24,926,790 of JAVGWX010000012.1, forward strand.
CTGATTGAACAAAATTACAATCAAGCAAGGTCACAATGGGTCTAATGACTATATACTGTTAGAAATTAACGCACAACGAAAACTTGTCAACGATATTACAAGAAAAACATATGTTCTTTTTCGGACATATAGGCAGTGAAGATATGAAAAACGTTATTGAAAATGGCACATTCCGGATAGGGAATATAGAGGAATACAGAGACATAAATACTGGACGGTTTTGAGTACGTGGCATCTGATATCATCAACTACAGAACTGTTTTCCAGCACCAGCGAAATAGAGTTATGGAGATCCATGATCGGTACGCCAGCCGACACGGCACATGATGATAATGAGGCTGATAATATAGTAACTAGAAAAAAAAACTATAGCAGCACTTATGAAACATTTGCTTTTGCAAACCACGAAGTCACAACATATCAATCTAACATTATCACTGTAGAACAAAATACCCATAACAGCATCCATATTGTAAAAGAAGAGCACATATTTTATAGTTTAATAATGAGTGAAACGTTTGTGGCAGCGAAGTTTTTAAAGAAAAATAAATCACCAGGAATGGATGGGATAATGCATTAAATGCTAATAGTTTTACCACAAACAAATAGGAGATTCCTGTCATCAGTTCTAAACTGTAGTTAGAAAAAGGAATTTCTATAGCAGGCATAGGATAAGGCCATTTTATACCAATTCTGAAGAAGGATAAGGACTTAAAAATGGCGAAGTATTCTTGTAGCAGACAGTGCTGTCATGGATGAAGTGTTATAGACTGCATTTTACAGGGTCGCGGTCTGTTTTTTAATGGATGGTCAGTTCCCTTCCTCGCTTCCTTTTTTTCTCTAGCAGTAAGTCAATAATCGATTTACAGCTAGGTCGACTGGAGCGTGTCAGTAACAAAATTGTATTAACCCGGTACCTTTGCCGTGAAAATCAAATGGTCTTCTATTACGTTAACAAATAAACATTTTACAACAGACCTCTCAATTATCTTAGCTTAATGAGAAAACTGATGAAACGAAAGATAAATACAAGTCTGGTGTGGTACTTGAAAAAAGACATATATTTCCGCAGCAGCTGGATTCAGACTACAAACATCCACCGAAGATCAGATTACCCACATTGCCCAGGACATTGACGCCTTTCAAGAATAAAAAAACATTGACTATTAGTTTGGATAGATTTAGAGAAAAGCTTTAGACATAGTGTGAAAAGATGAATTGGAAGTTAGACTGCGAAGAAGTCGCGTTGGTGGGAGAGTGCACAAATGGAACAGTCGGTATCTTGAGAATAGAACCTATAGAGTTTGCATAGACGTAAAGACGTTTTCCAGGTATAGATACAGGAACAAATTGGTCTCACACCATTCGAATCAACAACCCATTAACGCGCACTACCAGACTGCACATAATTGAGATACCATTGTTTCAATAAGCTGAACGTAGAGAATACAGGTGAATGTGTCCGCTGCATGATACAACTACTGGTAAACGTCTGCTACAACGCTGTCCAACATACGAGGAACAGGCAAAGTACACACGGCTCTCAACAGTAGCATTCCAAGACAAGCTCTATGGTAGTACCAAAACTCCCGGATGGCCATTGCTTTCTTGTACAAGTATATATTGAAGTTGACGCCTGAAATCTTGGCTCGCAATTCCAACATGCCGGGTCCGAAATCATGTGGTGTTCATTCAGATTGACTTGGCATGTCGAGAATTTTCCTAGCTGTAACCATTTACTAACGTACATAAAAGATTCATATAAATACTGTACTGCAAAACTGGCATAGTGAAACATACAGAACAGCACATTGCAAACAGTTACACACACGCGCGCCCATGCACTGACCAATACGTCCTGATATAACCTAAACGACTAGGGTCTGGTGCTGAAAGCTGCATGCCAGTAGAAACCAGAAAGTCAAACTTTAAAAAGAAGCAAAAGCGTTCCAAGAAGTTCAAATAATTGAAACACACTCTGCACTCATTAACAGCAGCAAATAGTTTGCCACTTGTTCAAGCAGCGTGGACTGTTTGTGTCATAGATTATTAAGAGCATATGAGTTGTGTGTTTCTTATCCTACTATCGCGCTTGTTCGTTACAGGTTTAATAGGTAAACAATTGTGAGGACTAAGCTCTAACATTTCGAATTTGTTATCCGGGAAATGTTTACTTGTTATTGGTCAGTGGTAGGCCTACTTGCTTAAATTTCACACTGTTTAAAAATGGGAATATTTTGCAACTATGTTTCATCAGCTCTTTATTGTACAGTGTTATCACACATTAATGAAAATACATCTTTGAAGATGCAACATATTTGAAATGTTGATATGATTTGAATTTTACATGACGGGTTTATCCCATCATCTAATCACATCTAAGAGATTTCAATTAGGTTAAGTGCATTTCGTAAATACAAATACATAACAGGAATTTATGTTAAACAAACAATGATATTGTTTATATTCACTGTAGAAAATGTGCAATTAAGTTCCAGTACACAGACAAAATACATAATACAAAATAAATATAGAGCAAAAATTATTCCGAACAGTGTCGGGGCCAGAACACAGCCCTGCTTAACACCACTTCGAAGACCAAATGGTTGTAATATACGGACTGTCACTTTCATGCTTTCGCGGATCGATATTATTAATCGTAGCAGTTTGCTTAGGCAGCGTATTTTAGAGAGAATGTTGGAAGTCCATCCCTGCTAACCAAACTTAATGTCTTTGTCATATCAATGTAGGAGTTATAAAAGTGCTGATTCTGCTCGCGTGACTTTTCCTAAAGTTGCCGGAAAAAAAAGTGTCCATCGTTGATCTTCCAATCCTGAATCCGCACTGTGACTCTGGATACACATACACACACATATACATACAATTATCCCATACGCCGTATTGCGTGAAACGGTTTCTTTACTTTTATATTTATTGACATTGGTTGTCTAAGATATTATCCAACAACTCAATTGGATCGACAGAGATGTATATTTAAATATAGATTTGCAGCTATGATGTGCCCACCCATCAGGCATACAATTCGGGAAGACCAACAATCATTGAATTAATTAAATGACGTCATCAGAGCTGCTGGCCTGAAGATAAATAAATATAAAACATAATGCCTCAGAAATATTTACTGTCCAAAGCAGGACATCAAGCTAGGAGGCGAAATAATCGAGGATGTTAACTCCTATATCTACCTAAACCAAGTGATAAATGCTGACCACAAAATCGACCACGAAATCTCTAGTCGACGAAAAGCAACGTGGTATTCCTTTAACTCCATTACGTCAATATTTCAATAGATGAAATACACCACGACAAGAATACACACTTTCAATTATATGGTCATTCCAGCAGTGATTTATGGATGCAAGTTGTGGAACTTTCCCAAATCAGAGTGATTTATGGATGCAAGTTGTGGAACTTTCACAAATCAGAGTGATTTATGGATGCAAGTTGTGGAACTTTCCCAAATCAGAGTGATTTATGGATGCAAGTTGTGGAACTTTCACAAATCAGAGTGATTTATGGATGCAAGTTGTGGAACTTTCCCAAATCAGAGTGATTTATGGATGCAAGTTGTGGAACTTTCCCAAATCAGATGCTGAGAAATTTGACTCAACACGGGAAAACTCACCCGGTCCGGACACTGTAAGGATTGACAGATTGATAGCTCTTTCTTGATTCGGTGGGTGGTGGTGCATGGCCGTTCTTAGTTGGTGGAGCGATTTGTCTGGTTAATTCCGATAACGAACGAGACTCTAGCCTATTAAATAGTTCGCCGGTCCCTCGATACGCAGGCCAACACTGAAATGATTGACATGCCGAGACCACTCTTCTGGGGTCTAAGATGGAACTGGTGTTGGACTTAGACCACCAGAAATCTGGGGTTATGTCCCCTGTGGCTCGGTTTTGTCTGCATCCAGTGTTCGATAAAGGAATTGGCGGAAGAGCACTATCAGGAGTGGAGCCTGAGATCTAAGTTAACTTACCACGCAAATACTGCAAAATGACTATCAAAAAGTACACCTTCGTGGGGTCTAATAGAGAACATGTGCTGGAATTGGACCCTCGAAAATTTTTGGGGCTACCCTTTAAGAAACTTGATTGTCTCGCTAAGGGAATTGACGGAAGGGCACCACCAGGTGTGGAACCTGCGGCTTAATTTGACTGAACACGCCAATACTGTAGAACAACTGACAAATCGGGAGCACTGCCGTTTGGGTCTAATAATGAACGTACGCTGGTATTAGACTCACGGACGACAAGTCAGCTCTCAAACACTCAAATGAAAGAACGCTACGGAAATCGTGTTTAACTCCGCAGAAACCGCAGATTTCAAATACCTGGTCATTGACAAACAAAAGCCCTCAATAAATTCGTCTGACCAAATAGTGAACGGGTGCTGGAAATAGATCTGAAGACAGGTCAGTTTTACCCTACTAATGACAGGGCGTTGCTACGGAAAACCAGCTCAAATCGAGAGGAGCCGCAGACACTTTGGTTCACGTACCAGGCTGATAAGCCAAGGGCGCGAGGCTACCATGTGGGGGATTACGGCCGAACCCTTGTAAGCCGCAATCCCGCCCAAAATCTCAGCACCACTGCAATGGGAGGCTCCTACATGCTCGGGACCTGGGGCTTGCGCCCCAGCCCTATCAGGTAGAGCCACAGTAAGAGGTACTTGCCGCCCGCAAATCAAAGCGGGCGGACAACTGCTTGATACTCACCCTATACGGCGATGGGGTGCGAAAAACACCAACCAAAGACTTAGAACCTGGTCGGGGTGTCGAAAACAGTAGAGCAGCCACCACACTGGGAACTGTCAAGACTCAACCACTGACCATGAGAGTTGTCCGCACACCAGGCGATCAACATCTCTGTGACATTACCAGGCTTGTCCCCTGGCGAAATGCACTCCGGCTACGATATCTACCTCTGTACGTTATCAGCCATAACTATCATGCTGGACGCAGAAGAGATGCAGACCAGCGGACATTGCACACCTGCCCCACTGTGTCAACACCCCAGGTGGCGGGGAATGCTAGGCGTACCATCCCTGCATAGAAGCCAAGAAAACAAAGGGAAAAAGAGATACCCCACTCACATGCAAATGCTACGTTTCTGGCAGGACGTGACGATCCTGGGACACAGACACACTGGACTGCCTCTCTTCCGGGTAAACCAGTCCATCTCATATATCATCATTGCACGCTATAGACACGAGTAGTGAAGACTCGAAAGTCTGGTAAGACAACTTCCATAGGAGAGAAAACTCTGATCGTAAACAACTGCTGCCTTGCAGATAGGCTGGGGACAGCCAAAGGCTAAGGAGGGCATCCCTACAGAAACGCCTGTTGAAATCGGATGCACGGGGCCGCAAGCCTAACAAAACAGTGCAACGTAAATCACAGTATGATGGCAGCACAACCTATTCGAAAAACGTATGGCGCTCATCCTGAGGAGACCCGCCAGGCAGCGATAGCGCCGGGCCTCACGCCTCGAAGGGGCCCACCCTTGACTACTGGTGGTCACCCACCCATGTGTCGTGGAGTCAAGGCACATGGCTATGGGGTAACGTCTATTGGCCAAAACTTCAAGACCCTCAGAATACTACAGTGGAATGCGGAGGGAGTCATTAACAAAAAACTTTCCCTAACACACCACCTGCATGAAGGTAAGATTGACGTGGCATGTATCCAGGAAACGCACCTCAACAATAACCATAAATTCTCAATCAGAGGATACCAGACCTTCCGTCTAGATAGAGAAGGTCACAAAGGAGGGGTCCTGATACTGACCAGGAACAGCATACCGAGTAGCGCGGTACCTGTCAATCACACCGGACAAGCAGAAATTGTAGGAGTTGACATAATGGCTCTAGAGACGAAACTCCGCATTTTCAATCTGTACGGACCACCAAACAGAGACCTATCGCTCTCGAGTATGGAGGTCAGAGACTCCAACTGCATAGTAGTTGGAGATTTCAACAGCCACTCGGAGAGATGGGGATACTCTGACACAGACAGCAGAGGTGACGAAGTGGAAGATTGGGAGATAGATGCAAATCTCTCCCTAATCAATAGGCCGGAGGATAGCCCTAGCTTCTATTCAAGAACATGGCATACCACCTCGACTCCAGATTTGGCCTTCTCCACACAGGACATACACTATAAAATAGACCGCCAGGTGCTAAACCAACTGGCAGGTAGCGACCACAGGCCGATCAGGCTAACCATTGACATGGAAGTAGGCCCACAGGAAACAAAACCGCTCCCACGTTGGAATTACAAACGAGCCGACTGGGACAGATTTGCAACCCTGACAGATGGGCTGTGTGAAACCATCAACACACGAAACACCAAAATGAAGCCCATGGTAGAGAGCCTAAGCAAGGCAATAATGCAAGCCGCCACTGAAACCATCCCAAGAGGAGCTAGGAAAAACTATAAGCCCTACTGGAATGATGAGTTACAGAAAGTGGAAGATGCAGTAACAAATGCCAGGAACATGGCAGAACGAGAAAAATCCGTGGAGGCAAACATCGCCCTCAAAGCCGCCGCGGCGAAGTACAAACACACTCTCAAGCAAACAGCAAGAGAAAGTTGGAAAAATAAAACGGAAAGTTTAAACCTGGACAAAGAAGGGAACAAGCTATGGAAGCTAGTCAGAGCCATGAACGACGAAACCCCGTCAAATAAACAAATTACTATCAAGCAAGGCGAGAACTTGATCACAGGTAAGAAAGCCGCAAACGCCTTTGTCGATCACTATGCCAGAGCAAACCACATCGAGGTCCCTGCAGATAAGCATACAGACATTAGCGAAGAGCTAAAGGGGCACGAAAACATAAATACGGCTCCTGAAGAGCACATGATGGCCAAACTAACAATGCGCGAAATGGAAGAGGCTATGAGAACACTAAAGAGAAGGAAATCTCCCGGAAAAGACGGGATAACAAACGAAATGCTGATGGGGCTGGGCCAAACAGCGAAGGAAAAACTACTGTCAGTCCTGAACCAAAGCTGGAAAAGGGGTATTGTACCCCAGGCATGGAAAGATGCAATACTGGTACCAGTACCAAAAACAGGAAAGGACAAAACAGATCCGAATGGATACAGGCCCATAAGCCTACTGAGCTGTGTCGGCAAGCTGATGGAACGGATGATAAACACCAGACTGATGTGGCATCTGGAAGAAAAACGAATACTAATTCCACAGCAAGCCGGCTTTAGACAGCACAGATCCACTGAGGACCAGGTCATCCTCATAGCCCAGGAGATAGAAGATGCCTACCAGGCACAGAAACACACAGTAGCTGTTTGGGTGGATCTGGAAAAGGCATTTGACAAAGTCTGGAAGGATGGACTTAGAGTCAAGCTAAGAAGAAGTGATGTTTGTGGGAAGATGTACAAGTGGATCAACCACTACCTCAAACAAAGAACGGCCAGAGTCCAAGTACAAGGGCAGATGAGCAAAAAGGTGACACTCGAGCAGGGAGTACCCCAAGGGGGAGTACTGTCACCCACACTCTTCCTGGTATATATAAACGATATTACAGAGAATATACCAAGAAGAGTCCATAGCTCAATGTTTGCAGACGATCTGGCTATGTGGACCTCTGAAAAGAATCTCACCATAGCAAGAAATCGGATGCAAACGGCCCTAACATCGCTGGAAGAGTGGGCGAACTCATGGCTGGTCAAAATAAACGAGGAGAAAACCACGTGCACAATATTCTCGCTCTCATTAAAACCCCAAAGTACCAAACTAAGCCTAAATGGCAAAATCCTGCAGCCAAACGACAACCCAACCTATCTGGGAGTCACATTTGATCGGCGCATGACATGGAAAAGTCAGATTGAGAGAAACCGAATGAAAGCCAGAGAAAGAATGGCGATCATGAGGAAACTTGCTGGCACAAGCTGGGGAGCAGACGAAGGCATACTAAAGAAACTGTACACTGGAAGAGTGAGACCAGTTCTCGAGTATGGCATCGCGGCTTGGACAACAGCAGCGAAGGCGAACTTCGATAAAGTTAACAAACTTCAAAACCAAGCTATGAGAATCATAACTGGTGGCATGAAGTCAACGCCAATTGTAGAACTTGAAAAGATTACAAAACTGCAATCCATGACCGACAGAAGAGACTGCAGAGCCCAGCTGCAGTCAGAGAAACTCCGAAGACTGACGGACCATCCAATGTACCAGAGGCTAAACAATTTGGGAACTGGGAAACTAAAGCGGAGAAACTTTGCAGAAATAGCCAAAGCAAAGATGCACGAAGATCCCATAAACGCACTAACAACACCAAAACCCATCACTACTGTACGAAAACCTACTTGGAGGCAGGATATATTTCCAGAGGTGGTAGAAAATATACCAGGTATTGCAAACAAAAACTGCCAGACCGAAAAAGAAAGGAGAGATACTGCCCTAAGCTTCATAACGAAAAGCTACCCAAGCATGGACTGGACCCATGCATACACCGACGGCTCTGTAACAAACACTACACAGAACGGAGGGGCAGGAGCATTCCTGAACCTACCAAATGGCAGAAAAATAACACTGTCATTCGCTACTGGTAAGTACACGAGCAATTTCAGAGCAGAGGCAGAGGCACTGAGGGCGGCAGTGGAAGAAATGGTAACACACAGTGAAAATGAGAGCCATATAGTCCTGCTGACAGATGCTCTCGAAGTAGTCACAGCGCTAAAAAGCCAGAAAAACACTGAGCTTAATGACTTAAGAGCAGCACTCTGCAAACTGTGCCAACAGTCCGCACCAAAAAGGGTAGTGGTACAGTGGGTTCCGTCACACTGCAACATCCAAGGCAACGAGGAGGCAGACAGACTGGCAAAAGAAGGTGCAAGGCTACCACAAATAGATACCAGTATGACGTACGAAGAGTCAAAACGGCTTATCAAAGCCAGGTACATGTCCAAATGGGAAACCGAACATACTGGTTACACCAAAAACGATGCCTATTACCAGTTGAACCGAAGAGAGCAGGTCGTTGTCTTCAGACTTCGCACTGGCCACAACAGACTGAGGTACCACCTCTTCAACAAATTGAAGATAGGGTGTACCGACGAATGCCCGTGCGGTACTGGTAAAATGACCACTGAACATCTGCTGCAGAACTGCCCGACATACGAGGATCAGAGAGAGCAGATGTGGCCATTGCCAGTGGAACTGCAAGACAAGCTCTATGGTAGTGGCGAGAGTCTCAGGATGACCGCCGCTTTTTTCGAGAAAATAATGGTTACTGTCTGACTGTGTACGCAGAAGAAGAAGAAGAAGATGCTGAGAAGCTCCAAGTCACTCAGAGATCAATGGAACGCACCGTCCTAACAAATTCAGTACTGGATAAGATCTTTTAAAAATAAATTCCACATCAAGATTTGTTTCGGGACGTTGTGGAAATAGCGATATCACACAAACATCGCTTGGGTGGACATGTGCTACGCATACCTGACAACAGATGAACACACAGAAAAACGTTTTGGTGGGCACGGCGCCGCCCACCTATAAGATGGCCAGATGGACTAACAAAAGACCTAAGTCCGCATTGGTACAGCACTACGAAAGACCGGGACGCATACCGAATATTTTTAGCTTCCTCGTAAATAGCACATTTGTCGGAATGAAGCCGAAGATAATGTGATATATATATATATATATATATATATATATATATATATATATATATATGTGTGTGTGTGTGTGTGTGTGTGTGTGTGTGTGTTATTGTACAAAGCACAATTACTATCGTATGACAAGACGGAAAGAGCTAATGTTTGTGTGTGTGTGTATATATATATATATATATATATATATATATATATATATATATATATATATATATATATATATATATATATATATATATATACACACTCACACACAATGTCTCGCTAGCTAATAAGGAACCTCAGATCAAACTATTCCCAACGCAAATGTTGTATTAGAAGGTTGGAAAACAACATTATTGTTATTTATCCTGCCGTTGTAAGGCACACTATCTCAATACAAAATTCTATTGTTTTTATTATGTACGACACATTTGTTCAAAAAGTGCGATACTAATATATAATTCAGGCGTTTTTCACTTATTTTGACCTTCATAAATACGCGCATTTAAATAGTATGTAATTTGCAATTTCTCTAAACGAGGCATTTGTGTCTGAATAATCTATTATCGAGTGTTTACTTTGCAATGACCGAGGTGTAACATTTAAGACGACATTTTGGCAACACTAATTCTCACTTCCCTTGCCTGATAGTAAAACGTCACGTTACAGCAGATTTTGTTGTCCGTTACAATAGCAGCAAAGGATATAGTTTTTACAAATCATTGAAATAAATATGTCACAAATTAATATCATCATAAAGTGACTTCGAAATGAAGGTGGACAAAACAAAGGGGCGGATTCTAACTTTGCTCAACCAGGGAAGGAAAACTTACGCCTGGTCATGGAAAACATACGTGACAAGACCGTCGCCTTCGCTTCCTCGTATCCCTTCCTGGAAATAGGCTGTTTTCAAGGCAGCATACCTAACAAGTTGATGGATCGACGTGTTCCCCAGAGTACAGAGCGACACACATGAAGTCAAACATAGCAAAACCGCCTGGACGACCCCGGTCCATATTCATCAGCACGCTCGGAATGTGAGGAAAGCTACAACAACCCGCCACTTACCGTCCTTTTAAGGGCGCACAAAATAATAATGCTACTCATTGTGGGCATATAACAACAACAACTTTGCTCAAACATAATTTGTCGTCCAGGCTGCTACTCAATGAGGACATCTTGAATTTTGGTTTTCGTATTGAAATAAAACTTTGTTGTACTTGGCCTCGTTCTAAATCCTGCGCCAACGCACTTTATTCTTTCATGGAGTGGTCATGTCTGTAGTATCTTCTATCACGTAGTGAAGTTGTTTGTCCCAAGCACAACTCTCATTAGTTGCATTTTTGACACATTATGAATGTTACAGTGCCTTTATTATTTGCTCGTCGGAGTTCGTATGGGACATCTATTTTTAGTAAACCCCTGTCTGCAGCTAATGCTTCCTGTTGACATTTTATCAGAACAAAATGTTGAAGTTCAAAGTAATGGCAGCGGTTCAACAAGTGGGGTCTCGGGGAGCGAACCAAATGTATTAGTGCAAATGAATGGCATCCCTCTATCGTGTGGGCGCCGGGCTCTTAGCTGCAGAGTAAATAATAAGAGTATTCTACCTCTATGAAAGGTGTTCCGTATCAGACACTGTTGTTAAGGATGAAGTGCTCAGGGCTTCATTGTACCACAGCGCCAAATTATATGAAGTTGGGTGGCCAGCTCCTCTTTTCGTAGTCTTTCTTACACTAGAATTACGCGGGGTAACTGGGGCGTACCAAGAACGGGGATCAAACGCTGTACCATTATATTGGGTGGCGATCGACGACTCTCCTCCTCAGACCGTGACAAATGGACGGCCAAGTTGGCCGACAGCCTCATCATGCGAACAAAGGGTCATATAAACTGCCTCTACATGAGCATGTGATCTGCCAGTAGGCCGAAATAGTGACCAATGATCCTGCTGGACAGAAACATGACATGATCATAAGGAATCACGGTGTTAGCTACGTAACTGATACTGACGTCGGAGCAGAAGTGTGAGCCTTGCCTATGCTAGTCTTCAGCTCTGCACTTTCCCGTCTTCCGTAGCTCAGATTGGGTATTGGGGGGTAGGGACGGGTATAGTCCGTCTTTTAATTCATGAATAAGATCCGAAGCAATTTTCTAAAAAACTGCATGTCATATCCAAATGTTTTTTTTCGCATGCAGCTTTGTAATATCCATGACGCTAAAACATTGATATTATTTAGTCCATAGAAATTAAGAATTTTGCAAATCGGCGAATTCCTTTGATCTTTTAGAACCGCTGCAAAGAAATGACATTAGATGTAAGATTAAACAGCTTAAGTTTTCGTTGTATTTTGTTCATAGACGTATCTCCTTAATGTCTTGAATGATCAAGTGATTGTTCTTTTTGCCCTTTATGTACAATCGTAAAAATTGCACCAATATGCAAGAGTTAGTACAACATACGCTAATTCATCCAAGTCTGCTAATCAGTATATCCACAAAAGATTATATTAATCATTCCGAGTCTGTCGATTCAAAGAGGTTGATAATTGTTACTGGCTGGACAAATTGTAGTACATTTAGTTGCCAGTACTATTCTTCGTCCCGGAGCACATGTTCAACACACTTCTTCCAGAATTGAATGTCCATTTTTGAAAAGTACTCAAGTGTCAGCACTTCAACATCACACATTTTAAATGTCCTGTTCTGTTCATCAACTTGCCCTTTGACCTTAGCCCAGACAAGCCCTATAGATTTTAGATGCACCTGATATGCAGGTAGTCGCAGAGAAGAGTGACCGTACTCTTCAATGATGTTGTCAACATGATACGCCTCTGTCTTATTTGTCTTCCTCACAAGCTGCAACAACTCTTTCTTCAAATACATGTCGTCGAAATTCCCTTTTTCCTGAGCTAGCCATGTTTTAATTTGAGCTTTTGTATTTGATGCAGTTGGAACTTTGTCTTCCTCTGATACTGCATTGTGATAAGATGTATTACTAGGCATGACGGTCTATCCAGAATTGGAAGCAGATCATTCTTCTTCTTCTTCTTCTTCTTCGTACGCAGTCAGACAGTAACCATTATTTTTTTCGAAAAAAACGGCGGTCATCCTGAGGCTGTAGACACTGCCATAGAGCTTGTCTTGCAGTTCCACTGGTGATGGCCACATCTGCTCTCTCTGATCCTCGTATTCTGCAGCAGATGTTCAGCGATCATTTTACCGGTACCGCACGGGCATTCGTCGGTACCACCTATCTTCAGTTTGTTGAATAGGTGGTACCTCAGTCTATTGTGGCCAGTGCGAAGTCTGAAGACAACGACCTGCTCTCTTCTGTTCAACTGGTAATAGGCATCGTTTTTGGTGTAACCAGTATGTTCGGTTTCCCATTTGGTCATGTATCTGGCTTTGATAAGCCGTTTTGACTCTTCGTACGTCATACTAGTATCTGTTTGTGGCAGTCTTGCACCTTCTTTTGCCAGTCTGTCTGGAAGCAGATCATTCGACTTCCAATGCCTGAAAATGTGTCCATTCATTTAAGTGTGATAGGCTCTAACGTCGGTACTTTATAATTGGAACATAAGTTCAGCGTCATAGACAAATCCGTTTTCATTGCTTCTGGCAAACGTAGTATAATGCGCTGCACTTTGCTGCTTGGAATGTGTCTTTTCTGTTCACTGTCAACTGATTGTCATTCTTTACCATAGGTCATCAAATGTGTCTTTTACATAGAATATTCCTGCCGCTAAAATTTCCCTGAATGTAAAGCTGGCGGATCTTACAATGTTCCAAAGAGTACTTTTGGAATGTCCAATACTGCAGTCGGAATGCAATGTTAATTTTAGTTTCCGAAGAGTAACAAGGTGATTTTTCGTCAACAATTTCAAAATCTCACGTTTCATGACGAAATTGTCAAATTTCCTTGTCCCTCTTGCTTGATATGAGTGCACTGAGTCATGTCCAATCCAACGGCAAAACGATGATCTATTCAAACCAAGCGCCAATTGCGTTTCTTTCTCTGATTCATATATATCGTAATATAGCTGACACATCTTAGATTTCCTGCTGAAAAACTTGTATAGTAAAACCTTAACCTTGTGCTTAGTTATAAATGTACACTTCAAACTCATGTTGAAATTGATATCAATGTAACTTTTGAAAAAGCAACTACATGTCACAATAACAACACCACTAGCTATAATATCGGGATACGCCTATGATGAACGACAGTTTCACATGAATGGCCTTTGTCTTTTTTCGCACTCGTCAAAGTGTCTAATTTGTGCACGGAACAATCAGGAATGTGTTTTTACTCAGTCTGTTTAAATGTCAAAACATCTATTTTTAAAACAACACGACTGTGTACCGTATATATGTTAAAATGATGTCCACTTTAGTGAGGTTTCTTTTAATATAGCCTAATGAATACATTTTTCAAAATATATCAAATTTCTTAGAGAAAAATGCGGATACTTCAATGCGGATGAAACCATTTACCGGTTCAACGGGATAGGATATTGATCCCCTCCCCTCACCCCCACCCACAACCCGCCCTCCACACTCACAATTCCCCTCCCCCCCCCCCCCCCCCCCCCCAGCATGGCGGTGGGGAATGTGAAGAGCATGGTCATCTGTTGCGTCATGCCAGATCTCCAGCTGTCTTTGCTACGTCGAGACATTCGACTCAGTTCAGGACAAGAAAGTGAAGCTGGCGACCATCAAAACTCTACCTCACTTAAATCCAAGAAATGCGCAAGTCATAGCCTCGGACACACCGCGCATATTTCTGAAGCTGTTTAAGGTCTAACTCAAAGAATATCCAAGTACGCATTTTTCATCTGGGTAGCACTTTTGTTTGGCTCATCAGACATCATAAAAGGTGTTGGTTGATATTGACAGCTGGGCGATAGCTGCAACTTCAGGAAATGAATAGAATTTGAGGACAGGACCTGTGCTATCCCCGGCTGTCTTGACTATCATATCTTGCCATTGGACCAATGCAGCTCAAGACAAGAGAATGCGCTTGAAGATAGCTCATATTTTTCATCACTCTAATCTGATTAAAACACACATCACAGAATCAGTCTTTAGAAGATTCGCACATCTCTATATTCTGACACTGTCTCCATCCTCACTTGCGATAGAACCTAGCAGAGCTAAGTACACTTTGTATAGGGCGAATAAAGAGAGATGTACAAAGTGTTATCGTCCTCATCATGTAAAACAAATTGCTACAGAATCTGCCACATCTTGAACTCACAAAATGCTTTACTCTTGGTAAGGAGCTACAACGGCGAAAAAAAGAATATGCGTGGATAGCGATAGTTGTGGATACTTAATTCAATTATAATGTGTGGATATGGATACTTAATTCAATTATAATGTGTGAATATGGATACTTAGTACAACTATACTATGTGGATATGGATACATAGTACAATTATAATGTGGGGATTTGGATACTTAGCACAATTATAAGGTGTGGATTTGGATACTTAGCACAATTATAAGGTGTAGATATGGGTACTTAGTATAACTATAATATGTGGATATGGATACTTAGTACAATTATAACGAGTGGATATGGATACTTAGTACAATTATAATGTGTGAATATTGATATTTAGTGCAGTAAATATGTGCCCGTAATAACCAGGTGTCAAGTCTTCTACTCATTAAACTGGTTCGCGCCTCAACGGGATCAGAAACGAGTCCATTTGTTACATAAGACAGCTGCCAAACAACTAAATACATCGCATACGCTTGCAGATATCAATCCATATTTAGTTCTCTTTGGGAAGAAGACTTTCAACTCGTGGCTAGTCATCCTCGACCAATACACTGGCTTAATCTGGCTGAGTGTGAAACTTCTTTCTGTGATTGATTGATGGCTCTAGGAACAATACCATAAACATCCATTACTCAATCAAATCGCGAGAAGCTTCCTGTGGAGTATAGGTCCTCATCAAATGTCTGTATCTATTAAAGTTGTTGTGACTTAATGTTTCTACGAGATGGGATAGCCAGCCCCATGCCCAACCCTCATTAGTCGTCTCATACAACATACATGGCAGGTGACAGTCTTACTATTCCTTGATCCCCATTCTGGTCCCTGTAACACTCTAGAAAGACAATGCATGGATATTCGAATGACTCGGGACATCAGATGAAGAAAAAAGATGAAGAATAAGAAAACGAAACAGAAAAGAAAAAGAACAGCAAAAAAGAAAAGGAAACAAAGAAGAAAATAATAATTTTTTTAAAAGAAGAAAAACATGTGAAAAAGGAGAGAAAAAGGATGAAAAAGAAAAATAATAAGAAGAAAAACATGTGAAAAAGGAGAGAAAAAGGATGAAAAAGAAAAATAAGAAGAAGAAAAACATGTGAAAAAGGAGAGAAAAAGAAAAATAAGAAGAAAAACATGTGAAAAAGGAGAGAAAAAGGATGAAAAAGAAAAATAAGAAGAAGAAAAACATGTGAAAAAGGAGAGAAAAAGGATGACAAAGAAAAATAATAAGAAGAAAAACATGTGAAAAAGGAGAGAAAAAGGATGAAAAAGAAAAATAATAAGAAGAAAAACATGTGAAAAAGGAGAGAAAAAGGATGAAAAAGAAAAATAAGAAGAAGAAAAAGAATAATACTAATAAACGATCCAACAAATCTGACTCTGCCTAGAGACGTGTACCGTGGGGGAGGTACGCTGTGTGTGTATGCAGACACCGTGTTCGTCTACCTGTGTGTATGGTTGGTTATTACCTAGCCACAACCCGAGATTGCTGGTGTGCTCTACGTCTAACACAAATAGGGCTGCAAATGTGTGTTCTGGGATTATTTCAGTGAAATTAGATACCAACGAGTGAGCGATAAATCTATACAGTTCTTTGACTTTTATTATAAAGGTGAAGGTCAGCATATTCCCATAGCAGACGCTGTTGTCGGGGATTACGTGTTAGAGACTTCATTATACGAGGCCACTTCTTGTTTGCGAGGTGTAGTGGCTAGGTTCCCTTCCTCGTTGTTTTTCCTTTCCTGGCAGCAAATCACATTTCAATTTACAGCTGTTTCGACTGGAGCCTGCCGATAACAGGAATTGAACTCGCTACTTTTGTCGTGAAAAGCCAGCGCTCTACCAATAGTCAATACAGACGCTCTTTTCCTTAGGTACTTTAACCTAACTTCTTTTTACTGGTTTAGAAGACTCTGCAGAGTCTGTATACAATAAGTTGATTCTACTCCAATTGATCTAAAATAACGATGTGCATCAAATTTATTCTTGAATGCATAAACTAACCCTTATAATTCATGTTGTACCAATTTACGGGCGACTGGTTAGCTGAATTCGATATATGGGGCGACATAAATGTTCATCAATAAATAACTAAGCGCATATGCATGCTAATTGTTCCTATAGCTCGCTGGATGTACACAATTGTGACATGTTCTATCAGGTGCACTGGCTTCCTCGCTCTACCTAAAGTTTAGGTATTACTGATTTACTGTGCGGTTTTATCATAATAGATTACCAAAACAGATTATTAGAAAACGGTAATACTGATGTCACTCTATGATTACATGTTCTGATATTTTTAAATTTTTTTAACATTTTACGTGTTTGCCTCAGTAGTTTCTACTGGCGGAGGCGCGCCTATTCCACCCCAGACCGTAGTCAACTGGGCGATATTAAGACGCATACACTATTACTGACCTTAGTCTACTGTCACCTATATGTGTTCATTCAAGGCAATCATCTCAGACGTTTATTGGCGTGGGTTCTCGATTGACAAAGGCAGTGGACAACGAAGATTAATCAGGGACAGGTCAAAGATATTGATCAGGGCCCAACTTCACGTCCGAGTGGGGGGTCAATGGAAACAGGCTGTGTCAAAGCAGTCTGTCCAATAAGGTGTGAAATGAAACTATAATATATGTAGTGATGGGTCTACTGCGGGATCTCGCATTGCATTACAGCTAGGACTGTCCCTGTCTACCTTTTGTAGTACGCCTCGGGATGTCGGAAGAGTCACTGTAACCCGCTACCAAAATACGTCATCAAGAAATAACTCAGCACGAGCAGCTACGAGCAATAGGTCCAAGACAGTAGATCCACAAGACCACCTGTCAAACCGTTTTTTGGTGTCAACCCGTTTATTGGTGTTAAACCTTTATTGACTAAGACAGTAGACCCACAAAACGACCGATCAATCCATTTATTGGTGTCAACTCGTTTATTGGTGTCAGCCCGTTTATTGGTGTCACACCTGTATTGACCAAACAGTAGCCCAACAAGAAAACTGTTCAATCCGTTATTGGTGCCAACCCTTTATTTACCAGGTCAGTAGAATCACAGGACAAACGTTCAACCCGTTTATTGGTGTCTACCCATTATTGACCAAGACAGGTGACCCACAAGACAACCGTTCAACTCGTTTATTAGTCTCAACCCTTCATTGACCAAGCCAGTAGACCCACAAGACAAGCGTTCAACCCTTTAATGGCGACAACCCTTTATTGACCAAGACAGTAGACCCACAAAACCACCAGTCAACCCGTTTATTGGTGTCAGCCCGTTTATTGGTATCAACCCGTTTATTGATGTCAACCCTTTATTGATCAAGACAGTAGATCCAAACGACAACCGTTCAACCCGTTTTTTGGTGTCAACAATGTATTGACCAAGACAGAAGATCCACGAAATAAGCGTTCAACCCGTTCATTCGTATCAACCCTTTATTGACCAAGACAGTAGACACAAGACAACCGTTCAACCGGTTTATTGGTTTCGACCCTTTATTGACCAAGAAAGACGTACAAGATAACCGTTAAACCCGTTTATTGGTGTCAACCCTTTATTAGCCAAGACAGTAGACCAACATGACAAGTGTATCAGCTAAATCACCAAGACAAGAAACGGCTAGCTGTCTTCCATCTATTTATCTTCTTCATTTTGTTTCTTCCTTATCTTGAGGAGAGGAGACTAACGTCTGATCAGGTAAAATATATTGCTCTGACATGTTAGCCAGAGCCAGGTAAAATATATTGCTCCGACATGTTAGTCAGAGCCAGGTAAAATATGTTGCTCCGACATGTTAGTCAGAGCCAGGTAAAATATGTTGCTCCGACATGTTAGTCAGAGCCAGGTAAAATATATTGCTCCGACATGTTAGCCAGAGCCAGGTAAAATATATTGCTCCGACATGTTAGTCAGAGCCAGGTAAAATATGTTGCTCCTACATGTTAGTCAGAGCCAGGTAAAATATATTGCTCCGACATGTTAGTCAGAGCCAGGTAAAATATGTTGCTCCGACATGTTAGTCAGAGCCAGGCAAAATATGTCGCTCCGACATGTTAGTCAGAGCCAGGTAAAATATATTGCTCCGACATGTTAGTCAGAGCCAGGTAAAATATATTGCTCCGACATGTTAGTCAGAGCCAGGTAAAATATACTGGTAAAGACCCCCACCTCACTGCCTTGTAGTTCCTCCTGCAACAGTCTGTTGTATGGCAGCCTGGCTACCGATGTGGGAGATCCTCGTAGTTCCTCCTGATACAGTCTGTTATATGGCAGCCTGGCTACCGAGGTGGTGGATGCGTGCAGATCCTCCTGAAACAGTCTATTGTATGGTAGCCGGGCTAACGAGATGGGAGATCCTCGTAGTAGTGAGCAATACGTAGATGTAGCCGAGCATAGCTCAACCGCCTGGAGGACCGCGGTCCACCTCATCAGCAAGCTTGGGATGTTAGAAAAGTTGCTGCAACCCGTCACTGAACTCTCTTTTCAGAGCGAACAGAAGAATTAAGTTACTCTTTGTGGGCATTCAACGGCAACTTCTCCTGGTTATTATTATTTTTATTCGCAATCTTCTTTTTTTTGTTTTCTTTTTGTGCTTTTTCTTCTTCTTCTTCTTGATTTTGTTCTTCTTTTGCTACTCTTTTTGCATTTTCCTTTTTGGGTCCTCGGAAAGCTGTTTTATATTGCTATGAACCCGTATCGTATTAGGGATACTCTCTCTCTTGAGATTCTTCACCATACCAAAAGTTATGTTAGAACTCGGCAAGTTTCTGTTTAAAACACATATTGAGATGTGGTAGAGAGCATATCGTGATATTTTAGGCCTCCGTGTATGCCTCACAACCATGAAATAACCATCATTTGACATTATAACTAGCGATACGCTGGATTGAAACCTACAGGGTAAGGGAAGATTGACGACTGAATGATTGTCTGGCAAAGAGCTGTGGAAGAGTGGACGTCAATATAACGTGGCTGAAATTCATGGTGAGCACGTAAATATGACTTGTTTGTCAGCATTAGTTGCAGTCTAATTTTCCAGGGAGATCATGAAAAGTTAAGTTCAAAGTAAGGCACATTTATGAAGTCGCTTTGAATTGTGACTTTCTTTGCCAAGAAATGGGCCAAATATTCTACCCCTTGCAATGACAAATATCTTGAACATTTATTCTCATTACTGTAAAAATGCATAAGGCTGAAGTAAAACGACCGCTTGACAATCTAGTCTAGACTAGGCGTTTATTTGACCTTAGAAAAAAAAAATATTCCATACAGGGATTATAAACTCTTGACACATCGTGAGAAGATTGGTGGTATTTAAACCATCGGACCACAAGTTCCTCACTGACTTTCCTCACCAATCTTCCTCCCGTACATGGAGACATGTTGTCTCAACAAAAGAATTTCCTTGAACTATTGACTGCTCAAGAGGCAATATAATATAGAAATCAAGAGGCATGGTGAGACAGAAATAAAGAAGCAAGATAAGAGAGAGTAATAAGGAGAAGAACAAATATTGATTTTATGTTCAACGTGCTATGATCGAATCATGAAAACATCAACACAAACAGCGAAGATATCAATTACTCCTTTTATGCGTTTCTTCCTCAGATCTGGATTTATCACTCCAAACCAGAAGTCGGTTGATGAAACACTCCAGCAAACTTCTATGTCCTCGTCAGTCACAGCAGTGATCGACTCAGCAGTCTCAGTCGGTAATAGCAGCATCAAACATCAACAAGAGCCGCAGAATGGCATCGACAGTCACACAGCCGTGTCAGGGCCTCAGTTAATGGAGAAGTTGAGTGAGATGGCTAAGTCTACAGAGAAGTACCAACAGAAAAGGCATCGATTTCAGCAGAGGACTAGAAATGATTGGCGCTATAAGACACAGCCAGTTACCTATGAGGAATTGCAGGCTGCTGACGGGTGAGTTCTTGTGGACCATATTCATCTTTTAGTACAATAGTTTGTTACCTGTCAAAGTCTCGTCCCTAAAACAATGTCATTTGATTGACCATGTGTTTCTTTGTAGGTCTTTGCTCAAATATTGACGAAGAAGGATATGCCCATCAAGCCTAATAACATCTTTCGTGGCAGCTACAAACTTCCTCCACTTTTCTTGTCTACTGCCGTTCTTCATGCATGACCCCCCGACTCTGGTTCATGATTTATCTTTTGGCTTGTACACTCCTTCACCCAGTTGTCTGAGGTGATCATCTTTTTGACCATCTCTCTGGATCCGAAAAAAGCGGTTCTGGTTATGGTAAAGTTCTTTCTTGAGGACCCTCTCGATACTATTACATCATCGACTGGTTATGACTGTGAGAATATCTTCTGTTATTGATTATGTTGACTCCAATATAATATGGCCCATCGTGGCTTAACTTAATCCTTCTGGCTTTCCTTACCGTGATTATGTTGACTCCAATATAATATGGCCCATCGTGGCTTAACTTAATCCTTCTGGCTTCCCTTACCGTGATTATGTTGACTCCAATATAATATGGCCCATCATGGCTTAACTTAATCCTTCTGGCTTCCCTTACCTTGATTATGTTGACTCCAATATAATATGGCCCATCATGGCTTAACTTAATCCTTCTGGCTTCCCTTACCGTGATTATGTTGACTCCAATATAATATGGCCCATCATGGCTTAACTTAATCCTTCTGGCTTCCCTTACCGTGATTATGTTGACTCCAATATAATATGGCCCATCATGGCTTAACTTTATCCTTCTGGCTTCCCTTACCGTGATTATGTTGACTCCAATATAATATGGCCCATCATGGCTTAACTTAATCCTTCTGGCTTCCCTTACGGTGATTATATTGACTCCAATATAATATGGCCCATCATGGCTTAACTTAATCCTTCTGGCTTCCCTTACCGTGATTATGTTGACTCCAATATAATATGGCCCATCATGGCTTAACTTAATCCTTCTGGCTTCCCTTACCGTGATTATGTTGACTCCAATATAATATGGCCCATCATGGCTTAACTTTATCCTTCTGGCTTCCCTTACCGTGATTATGTTGACTCCAATATAATATGGCCCATCATAGCTTAACTTAATCCTTCTGGCTTCCCTTACCGTGATTATGTTGACTCCAATATAATATGGCCCATCATGGCTTAACTTAATCCTTCTGGCTTCCCTTACGGTGATTATATTGACTCCAATATAATATGGCCCATCATGACTTAACTTAATCCTTCTGGCTTCCCTTACGGTGATTATGTTGACTCCAATATAATATGGCCCATCATGGCTTAACTTAATCCTTCTGGCTTCCCTTACTGTGATTATGTTGACTCCAATATAATATGACCCATCATAGCTTAACTTAATCCTTCTGGCTTCCCTTACGGTGATTATGTTGACTCCAATATAATATGGCCCATCATGGCTTAATTTAATCCTTCTGGCTTCCCTTACCGTGATTATATTGACTCCAATATAATATGGCCCATCATGGCTTAACTTAATTCTTCTGGCTTCCCTTACCGTGATTATGTTGACTCCAATATAATATGGCCCATCATAGCTTAACTTAATCCTTCTTGGCTTCCCTTACCGTGATTATGTTGACTCCAACATAATATGGCCCATCATGGCTTAACTTAATCATTCTGGCTTCCCTTACCGTGATTATGTTGACTCCAATATAATATGGCCCATCATGGCTTAACTTAAGCCTTCTGGCTTCCCTTACCGTGATTATGTTGACTCCAATATAATATGGCCCATCATGGCTTAACTTAATCTTTCTGGCTTCCCTTACCGTGATTATGTTGACTCCAATATAATATGGCCCATCATGGCTTAACTTAATCCTTCTGGTTTCCCTTACCGTGATTATGTTGACTCCAATATAATATGGCCCATCATAGCTTAATTTAATCCTTCTTGGCTTCCCTTACCGTGATTATGTTGACTCCAACATAATATGGCCCATCATGGCTTAACTTAATCCTTCTGGCTTCCCTTACCGTGATTATGTTGACTCCAATATTATATGGCCCATCATGGCTTAACTTAATCCTTCTAGCTTCCCTTACCGTAATAATGTTGACTCCAATATAATATGGCCCATCATGGCTTAACTTAATCCTTCTGGCTTCCCTTACCGTGATTATGTTGACTCCAATATAATATGGCCCATCATGGCTTAACTTAATCCTTCTGGCTTCCCTTACCGTGATTATGTTGACTCCAATATAATATGGCCCATCATGGCTTAACTTAATCCTTCTGGCTTCCCTTACCGTGATTATGTTGACTCCAATATAATATGGCCGATCATGGCTTAACTTAATCCTTCTGGCTTCCCTTGCCGTGATTATGTTGACTCCAATATAATATGGCTGATCATGGCTTAACTTAATCCTTCTGGCTTCCCTTACCGTGATTATGTTGACTCCAATATAATATGGCTGATCATGGCTTAACTTTATCCTTCTGGCTTCCCTTACCGTGATTATGTTGACTCCAATATAATATGGCCGATCATGGCTTAACTTAATCCTTCTGGCTTCCCTTACCGTGATTATGTTGACTCCAATATAATATGGCCCATCATGGCTTAACTTAATCCTTCTGGCTTCCCTTACCGTGATTATGTTGACTCCAATATAATATGGCCCATCATGGCTTAACTTAAGCCATCTTGGCTTCCCTTACCGTGATTATGTTGACTCCAATATAATATGGCCCATCATGGCTTAACTTAAGCCTTCTTAGCTTCCCTTACGGTAGAAACGAATACGTGATCCAAACTAATTTCTATTAATGGGCTCTTTCTTGTCTTGAGCTCATCAAGACTCCAGTCCACGAAGATGCCAGATCAGATGCACTAGCCTACACTTGCAGTTTATTTTCGTCAGATCGCCTTTGCATTCTTCTCTTCTCTTGTGGATTACAATCTACCAAATATCTGGATATTCGTTTTTTTAACCTGTGTCCTATCCATTCTTATTGTTCTAATTCTGGCTGTGTTTGTTGTTATTGTGTTATTTGTCACAGATCCTGGCTTCGTTATGCATCTGGCTCTCTAGCACAACAGATGAGATGGATATATATTTTGGTGAAAAAACTCTGCAGCATAAGCATACAAAATCGTTAGCGTGAATGTAAATCTCTTAATTACATACCAAGTTTGGAAGCCACAATGTCGGACTCTGATGTACTAGCTAACATACAAGGGCCTGATATATAATTATGTATATACTAGGGCCTTAAATAGAATACAATATATAATACGTTCCCATATATAATACAGAATATAATAAGTTCCCATATATAATACAGTACATACTAAGACCTCATATATAATAAGTTCCCATATATAATACAAACTATATTAAGTACCCATATATAATACAGTATATACTAGGGCCTCATATATAATACAGTATATACTAATACCTCATATATAGTACAGTATATAATAAGTTCCCATATATAATACAGTATATAATACGTTCCATATATAATACAGTATATAATAGGTGCGCATATATAATACCATACATAATAAGTACCCATTTATAATACAGTATATAATAAGTGCCCATATATAATACCATACATAATAAGTACCCATTTATAATACAGTATATAATAAGTGCCCATATATAATACCATACATAATAAGTTTCCATATATAATATCATGCATAATAAGTCTCCATATATAATGTCATACATAAGTTCCCATATATATATATATTATTTTTTGCGTTCGCCTTATTTCTCTAATCCCCAAGGCGGTATGCGTTGCACTGTGGTTTTAATTTTGCGCCTGTCGGCCCGATACATCCGACTTCAGCATGCATTTTATGTAAGGGTCTGCTTCCTCCTACATTTTATAAGGGTTTTCTTCCCCGGGGTAATGGCTGGTGCTGTGATGGGGATCAAACCCAGCACCTTTAGGTTGTGAGCCGTGCTACTTAACCACTAGGCCCCGTCGTCCCCAGTTCCCATATATAATACCATACATAATAGGTTCCCATATATAATACCATACATAATAAGTCCCCATATATAATACCATACACAATAAGTCCCCATATATAATACCATACATAATAAGTCCCCATATATAATACCATACATAATAAGTCCCCATATATAATATCATACATAATAAGTACCCATATGTAATATCATACATAATAAGTCTCCATATATAATACCATACATACATAATAAGTTCCAAAATATAATACCATGCATAATAAGTTCCAAAATATAATATCATACATAATAAGTTCCCAAATATAATATCATACATAATAAGTTCCCAAATATAATATCATACATAATAAGTTCCCAAATATAATATCATACATAATAAGTTCCCAAATATAATATCATACATAATAATTTCCCAAATATAATATCATACATAATAAGTGCCCTTAACAGTGTGACATGGCTGAACACCGGCCATGGTTAGGCGGTTTATTTAGAGCCTCATAGAAGGCGTCTAACAGACAGTTGTCTTCTTTGCTCTAGTGTTTGAGTCTATTAAAATGAACTCACACATCGGTTAACCACCCTCCATAACCACCTGTTCCAACGCAGCGGAGCATTAAGCTGCTTGAGCCTAGCCCGCTGTTCCCATATATAATAAGGTAAGGCAAAGGTGGGTCCCATGGCAACAATTGCTGTCGTGGATGAAGATAACTCTTCATGGATTAAGCCGCAGCCTATGTGAGGTTGGATGGCCAGTTCCCTTCCTTGCTATTTATACCTTCCCCAACCCATACGCCAGGTACCAATTTACAGCTTGGTTGACTGGAGGAGCGGTCGCGCCAAGAAGGAACCCACGCACGGATTTTTTTCTGTCCGCCGTGATTTCGAACCCTGTTGCGATTGTAATCCCAGTTAACAAGCAAGCCCACTGTCGATTAAACTGCACGTTCCACATCATACATAATAAGTGCCCATATATAATACCATACATAATAAGTGCCCATATATAATACCATACATAATAAGTGCGCATATATAATACCATACATAATAAGTGCCCATATATAATACCATACATAATAAGTGCGCATATAAAATGTCATACATAATAAGTGCCCATATATAATACCATACACAATAAGTCCCCATATATAATACCATACATAATAAGTGCGCATATATAATGTCATACATAATAAGTGCCCATATATAATACCATACATAATAAGTGCCCATATATAATACCATACATAATAAGTGCCCATATATAATACCATACACAATAAGTCCCCATATATAATACCATACATAATAAGTGCCCATATGTAATACCATGCATAATAAGTGCGCATATATAATGTCATACATAATAAGTGCCCATATATAATACCATACATAATAAGTGTCCATATATAATACTATACATAATAAGTGCGCATATATAATACCATACATAATAAGTGCGCATTAATAATGTCATACATAATAAGTGCGCATATATAATGTCATACATAATAAGTCCCCATATATAATACCATACATAATAAGTGCCCATATATAATACCATACATAATAAGTGCGCATATATAATGTCATACATAATAAGTGCCCATATATAATACCATGCATAATAAGTGCCCATATATAATACCATACATAATAAGTGCCCATATATAATACCATACACAATAAGTCCCCATATATAATACCATACATAATAAGTGCCCATATATAATACCATGCATAATAAGTGCCCATATATAATACCATACATAATAAGTGCGCATATATAATACCATACATAATAAGTGCGCATATATAATGTCATACATAATAAGTGCGCATATATAATATCAAACATAATAAGTGCCCATTTACACCTCTTAATAGTAGAACGCTTTCATATAAAATGCGACTACAGTGTCTTTTAATTGCTCCAAACATCTTGCATGTAGTACCAACCAAAACCTATGAAGGTATTTCCTGTGATAAATAAATGGTCTTAACTATAGTGTAACGCACAGCATTGCCAGAGCTCCACTTGATAAACAAATGACCTATACCATAAGACCACCGAACTCTGAAAGGGCTCAATCTAAAAAAGGAATAGTCTTAGATATAATATTATGTAATACATTGACAAGATACGCCCCTTTGTTCCTGGGGCTGGAAATTGAAGCAGAGAACAGTAAAACTGTAAGTGACTAGACACACTGTACACGTTAACTAATGAAGATTCGGGAAGTGCCCTATTGCCTCATCTCGTATAAACTGTAAGCCCCGTGATGAAGCAGATAAGAGCTCTAACACTATATGTGAGAGGAGAAGCGTCTAGGCTAGTCAAGTCACACTGATAATGGTGGACAGGCTAGTATACTAGTGTAGTACCACAACCCAGTCTCCATTCTAATTTTGCACTCGTTTTTGCAACTTATCTTCGGCATTGGTAATGTAGTTTGTTGGGTTTGTACTTGTGCCTAGGTCTAACTGACCCACACGTGTGTTTATTTATTACTGACATCTACACATCTAGTGCCAAGTATGTGATGGAAACAAGCTGGCTATTAATACTCATGACATTTTCAGAATCTTACATCAGCACAGCAGCTCACTAACACCACTTCCCGCCTTCTTAAATAGCTTAACTAGAAAAATGGCAGCCACTGCATTTGTTTCAGGTCCCCTCTTGGCAACTATCCCGAGTCTCAACATAGCGAAAATGTCTGCCGTCCTTGCACAATGAGTGCCATAACTGTCATGAATTACCGTGGCGTTGTTCAGGTCTGACGATGTGGCTCTTTCAATGCAACTATCATCCTGAGTTGCGTGTTCCTCTTACTAAGAGAGGTGGCTGCAAACGCTGGCCTCAAGTTCGGGTATAGCATATTAATCAGGACTCCCAAACTCACATTCATCCCGTGCACTTGGAAATATTGTTAGAGTAGCATTGCCATAGAAATGGGATCGGCACTGTGAATCCTGTAGTGATATTACAGCTCAGATTATATGTATTGCACTACAGCGGGGAGGAGCAAGCTGGTCCATCTTTTCAGTACTACCCAGGATGTAAGAAGAGCAAGAGCAACTGCAGACCTTCTACTAGAGAAAAGTCGTCAAGAGGGAATAACTGAGATCAATCTGCCATGAGAGAATAACTCTTTTAAATTTGTAAAGAGGGAATAACTGAGATCAATCTGCCATGAGAGAATAACTCTTTTAAATTTGTAAAGAGGGAATAACTGAGATCAATCTGCCATGAGAGAATAACTCTTTTAAATTTGTAAAGAGGGAATAACTGAGATAAATCTGCCATGAGAGAATAACTCTTTTAAATTTGTAAAGAGGGAATAACTGAGATAAATCCGTCAAGAGGGAATAACATATACATTCGTCAAGAGGGAATAACATATACATTCATCAAGAGGGATTAACATATACATTCGTCAAGAGGAAATAACATATACATTCGCCAAGAGGGAATAGCATGTACATTCGTCAAGAGGGAATAACATATAGATTCGTCAAGAGGGAATATCATATACATTCGTCAAGAGGGAATAACTCATACGATTATTATGGGAGACGACAATAGCACTACTAGGGATTTAGGTAATTTACCTCTAGCATGTTTCCCCTCCAACTTTTTGTGTTATTATTCCACTAATAGCTTTGCTTACCTCTGCCATGTTTGCCCTCCACCTTTAATTTGAGAATTGTTTTTAGCGAGGTGCTAAATGAGAAAAACATCTGAACTATCTCTAAATATGATTTCGTTCATCAATTCTTTGTGCAGCCTTACTTTCCCCAAGACTTCCTTAGTTGTTTTTTTTTCCATTTCAGGATATGTGCCCCATTCTAAAATATATCCACCTTTTAAAGGCATCAATTCTCTTCTCCGAATCGTCAGTTCGTTGTCTATGTTTTTATGGCATACAGTAAAGACGAGTCAATGAATTACCTGAAGACTCTCACTTCTAATTTCTGTCACTTCTAATTTCTGGTTAACTTGCTTTGCGAATAATGATTAAAAATGCAGCCAAAGTAGATTGGGGATTCATGGGCGGAGATCATAGTGACGGTCTAGAGCTGGAACCGGTGGAAAGTATCCCCGGCATCCCTATGTTTCAAGGAGAACCAGTTGGATTAAGTAAAGGAAGTCACTAATGTTATGCTCGAAGTGCAATTGTTTTCAGGTCTTAGTGTTTATTTAACGCAGACTAAGAATTTAGTTCTGCGTAATTCCTTCATTCGGTATATTTTTCCATCGCATATGTCAGCTACTGAGTGTTAGAGATTCTCAACAAAGAGGGAAAGACAGCAACGCTAGAAATGAATTGTCCAAAACCAAAGTCAAGCAAGACTGTTTCGCACATTGTGACCCAGTCATCCACAGTGGGAAAAACTTGGCAGACTTCGAGGAATACGGTTATTTTGGACGCCTCCTCAACACGCAGACAAATTTGAAAACCAAAACTAACAAGGCGTAGCCGCACGTATTGGGTGGCCTTCTCGTCCATCCAGTCAGTCCGAGGAGGTTGCTGGGATCCGACGCTACGCGCTTCTCTACCTTCTCAGAAGAAAGGATGAACGCTAGGGCATGTCGGCTTCACCCTGGTACCCTTAAGGCGGAATACCTCCAATACCTTGGTTAGACTCTCTTGCACTCCACTACTATATCCAGGATACACTAAAAGTACAGTTTATTTCCCAATGTTCTTCCATAGCCCAGAATAGCGATCGTTGTATTGGAATCTGGGACCTTCAGCGGTTGAGGAACGGGTCATCAAGTAAGTTCCGTCAGTCTGCGACAGAAAAGGGAAGAGGAATATAGACGGCTTGTTCCGGCAATCGTCGCGCAGTGTGCAGGCTAGTCATGTCAGTCGCCGCACATTGTACAAGCTCGGATTTATTTTCCTATATAAAAACAAGAATAGTTTTTAACCTTAGTGTGAGTACTTCTTCTACTTTCTAGAAAGAAGGCTACTTAAACAGCTCTGCCACTCACTCCAATTAAGCTTGGGCGACAATTATTTCTTAAGTGTAGCGCGTCATGATATAACCAAAGGGACTGCCACTGAAAGAGACGTAAAGTAAAAATATAAAGGTAGTTCTCTAACAGTCATTCCATAGAGGATAAAGTGTTAGAAAAACTTAATGGTGCTAGACCACAGCTTTTTGAAAGTGCAGTACTCATTAACAGCCGGATTTAATGAAGCGGGTCCCTACTAGCGATTAAACTAAATGGCTTCACCATGAGAAGCAAACGTTCCCAACCACTCTGCCAATAATATTTTATAGCAGACACTGCCATCTGAGTTGATGTGTTAAAGACTCAACTTTACTAGGCTTGAGACTTCTGTTAGCTGGGGTGGCAAGTTCTTTTTCTCTGTGAATTTCCTTCCCTATGTGAAGTATCCAGTAACAGCTGGGTAGATTCGAGCTTGCCAAGGCTTGGTGTCTCCGCCAAGGTAACTGGAAATGCCGCAGAACAAATAATTGTTCTCTCCTTCAAATCCCTTTGTTCGCCACCTTTGTTTTCATGTTCTTAAGTGTCAAGCATATCTGGCCTCCCCCCATTTCTCGTTTTTCTCTATAACATCAATGTCGATCTCACTCTCAGTTCCTCTACTCCCTCTTATCTGTCTTCATATCTTCCTAGTCCTCATTGCTAGCCAGCAGTGTTATATCTTACCCAGCGAGCTCTCTACATTTTCTCGCTGCGAGAAAGATAAGAGTTTGGGGATTAAGCCAAATAAACACGTAGTGCACTCGTTACCGGTAGCACCGAGGTTCAATTCCAGAATGCATGTTACTAAACTATCCTTTCTGTTGTTTGGTGTATGTATTTTGCGAGTACCTTAATTCACTTTGCTGTGGTTGTTTTTTCTTTGCTTCTGTTTCACGAGTCTCGAAGTTCTCTGTGTATCAAGTTCCCAGACCAAGTTTCTGTTTCACAAGTCTCAAAGTTCTCCGTGTATCAAGTTCTCAGGCCTTCTATGTTTCTGTTTCATAAGCCTCGAAGTTCTCCGTGTATCGAGTTCTCCTGTCTTCGATTGTTCTGGTTTCACAAGCCTCGAAGTTCTCCGTGTATCGAGTTCTCCTGTCTTCGATTGTTCTGGTTTCACAAGCATCGAAGTTATCCGTGTATCGAGTTCTCCTGTCTTCAATTGTTCTGGTTTCACAAGCCTCGAAGTTCTCCGTGTATCGAGTTCTCCTGTCTTCGATTGTTCTGGTTTCACAAGCCTCGAAGTTCTCCGTGTATCGAGTTCTCCTGTCTTCGATTGTTCTGGTTTCACAAGCCTCGAAGTTCTCCGTGTATCGAGTTCTCCTGTCTTCGATTGTTCTGGTTTCACAACCGTCGAAGTTCTCCGTGTATCGAGTTCTCCTGTCTTCGATTGTTCTGGTTTCACAAGCCTCGAAGTTCTCCGTGTATCGAGTTCTCCTGTCTTCGATTGTTCTGGTTTCACAAGCCTCGAAGTTCTCCGTGTATCGAGTTCTCCTGTCTTCGATTGTTCTGCTTTCACAAGCCTCGAAGTTCTCCGTGTATCGAGTTCTCCTGTCTTCGATTGTTCTGGTTTCACAAGCCTCGAAGTTCTCCGTGTATCGAGTTCTCCTGTCTTCGATTGTTCTGGTTTCACAACCGTCGAAGTTCTCCGTGTATCGAGTTCTCCTGTCTTCGATTGTTCTGGTTTCACAAGCCTCGAAGTTCTCCGTGTATCGAGTTCTCCTGTCTTCGATTGTTCTGGTTTCACAAGCCTCGAAGTTCTCCGTGTATCGAGTTCTCCTGTCTTCGGTTGTTCTGGTTTCACAAGCCTCGAAGTTCTCCGTGTATCGAGTTCTCCTGTCTTCGATTGTTCTGCTTTCACAAGCCTCGAAGTTCTCCGTGTATCGAGTTCTCCTGTCTTCCATTGTTCCGGTTTCACAAGCTTCGGAATTCTCCGTGTATCAAGTTCTCCTGTCTACTATTGTTCCGGTTTCACAAGCCTCGACGTTCTCCGTGTATCAGAGTTCTCATGTCTTCTACGTGTCACTATAATATCAAATCCCGCGTATGGTTAAGGTGCGAAAATAATAGACCTTCTGTACCTGCAAGCATCTTTTAAAAGGAGTCTAAATATAGTGGTAAATGGGTCTAGCTTCCTCATCATGTAAAATAAATATGTACAGTAAGATACCACTGCAGGAATGCACAACGTGGTTTGACGTAGCCTTACTGAAATTGATGGGGAAAGTATAAACAGCAAGGAAGGAACTGGTCACCCCACCTCACATAAGCTACGGCTTAGTTCATAAACAGCTATCTTCATCCCCTCCGGATACTGTTGCCATGGGACTGATCTTTACCTTCACTTAAATTGTCAGCTACAGTGGTGATAGTATGCGGGGTATTGGAGCGAAAATCTGACAGGAAGACTTGAATATCGAATGTTGATCAATCTACAAACCATATCTGATGGGCCTGTTCCTACTTCATCATTGAGTTGAGGAGCTAGTAACAGATCAGTTAGGGTTCTGGGCTTTGTCCATGGACGACACGAGTTTCAAACCCGTTAATGCTAAAGTTCTTTTTTTATCATCTTCTTCTATCTATTTGTGTTTATAGACGTCCTGGGGAGGTGTAGTTTTCTGTCGTGTGTCATCTTTGTCGCCGTTGTTGTTGTCATTCCGTGTTTCTTCTGTGCCTCACTGACACCATCTATCCATTTTTTTCGCGATCTGCCTCTTGCTCTGCAACCCTGATGTCTGGTATTGTAGATACGAGCAGCTGGTAACTTTGGTTGCCTTCTTGCCATGTGACCGAACCATTTTTATTCTCTGCCTTTATATGTATTCCATGCACGGTGTTGCTCCCACCGTCTGCGTGATTACTTCGTTTCGTACCCTGTCCAGCCCTATACGAGACCAACACATCTGTATCCCTCCAACCTCAAGTTTGCGATAGGAAAAAGCTATTATGCATTTTGGTATCGTTGATTTATTTTTTACAGTTCATTTTCTTTTTTCCTCTTTTTATCTCCGGCTACGGTTAAATTTCAATTTTCACTTACCCTATATCTTTTCTTATATTTAAACCCCAAACACTGCAAACACCGCTAGTGTAGACGACTCTCCAATTCGCAGGATCCATACCCGACCACTCGAATTACACAAAAGGCTATTGAATGAGACTTTTCTTCTGTAGTTGATAGAATGCTCTAGAAACAAAATCCCACTCACACACCATACATATATAACACAGTGAATAACTCGTTTCTCGTGCATCACTTAAAGAATTCAATAGCCCCAAATCATAGGTTTCTGATTGTGTTAGTTCAGTCTTTTCTTAATGTGCTCTTTTAAAAAACAATTTGGTTTTCAACTAACCTAGCAACAGATTAACACTTTTTCTTATGTGCTTAGAACTAGACTTGAGCGTAATAACACGTTTGATTTTTTTCTGTCATTTTTAACCATTGCATATTGCAAAGTAGTTTGGTTTATATATTTCAAATATATATACATATATATATATATATATACACACAGATATATATATATATATATATATATATATATATATATATATATAAAACAGCATAAATAATTAAAATTTGCAAAATAGTTTGGTTTATATGATTCTAATATTTATATATATATATATATATATATATATATATATATATATATATATATATATATATATAATATAAACAGCATTAATAATTATGAAGAACATATACAAAGACAACCACATACGTTACGGCCAACAGGTTTTCGTCTGGCGTAAATGGCAATACAAATGAGAACAACTAATTTAAATTATGCATTCTCCCAAAGATATAGTAGAAAAACTATAGAGGGATTTACATGGGGCCAACAACCTCATCATGTAAATCATATTGTTACTGGAACTACCTCTGTAGAAGCTCTATCAATGTGCTGGTACATATACATACAGACTTCCGTAAAGGGACAATCCAGTGGGGAAGATATGCTTCGTCTCAGTGAAGTAAAGACGTTGGAAGTGGATACATTATTGATAATAAATAAGCAAACCCTATGTGTGTACAAACAGCATGGACAGCAGGAACGGAACAGAGAAATAGAAATAAACGAAAACAGGAAACAGAAAGAGAAATATACATTCTATAGAAATAAATAAATAAAAGCATATATATTAAAAAAATGGAAAGATGCAGACAGAATTAAAGAAAGGACAGACAGAATGAATGAACAATTATAAAACAACCTCATAAAATTATATTGGCGGTGTTTTTGGGTTGAGACACCACATGGGCAAGCAACACATATTTTAAAGTTTAAAATAATAAAGTATAAATGAGCGCATTTGGTTAATGAAATGTCCGTTCCTGCACAGTACGTCAAGATTAGGAACCGGAAATGCTTTTTTAATACAACCACTAAGTCTTAACACCAAGCAAACAATTAATTTTGCAATGCCAGTGTTAAGTCTGGCTTTGTGCACAGCAAAGTAGAGATTTGCCACACCAAGCCTTTTCGGCCTATAGTCAGTCATGACTGAAAGGGGCTGCTATAGTCAGTCATGACTGAAATGGGCTGCTATAGTCAGTCATGACTGAAAAGGGTTGCTATAGTCAGCCATGACTGAAAGGGGCTGCTATAGTCAGCCATGATTGAAAGGGGCTGCTATAGTCAGCCATGACTGAAATGGGCTGCTATAGTCAGCCATGACTGAAAGGGGCTGCTATAGTCAGCCATGGCTGAAAGGGGCTGCTATAGTCAGACATGACTGAAAGGGGCTGCTATAGTCAGCCATGACTGAAAGGGGCACCTTAAGACATGACTGAAAGGGGCTATAGTCAGACATGACTGAAAGGGGCTGCTATAGTCAGCCATGACTGAAAGGGGCACCTTAAGACATGACTGAAAGGGGCTGCTATAGTCAGCCATGACTGAAAGGGGCTATTACACTATTTGAGCAGTAATAAAAAACGGAATCTGGCAAAGATGGCGCCGTAACTGGCTGCGAGTCTACATTTCTCTACTGTTTTGGATCATTATGGATGCCGCCAGACCACGGATTTGCCTGGAATTCACACTAGTCGACGACTTACACTTGTGTTCACGGATACATGGAGTTGTTTTCCGTCTGGACTTGTTGTTTCGTTCTTTTTTTGTGATTTCTTCCGTCCGTTTATCCTGGTCTGGACGCCGGCTGAATGGCGCTACGCTTATACCTGTGTCGTATCTCACGGGTTAGTTCTGCCGGTTTACCTTCACGAATATGGCGTGTGGGAATTTTAGATGCTACTATGATGAACTGAATACAGCTGGGGAGAGATGCCAGACTCACTCACACGCTGAGTGTTGTCCATACGACCTCTTGTGGTTATCGAAAAGGCACGACAAACTGCGTTAGAAGCCTTCCCACCTTTCTACCCTGCGGGTTATATGTTTACGGAAAGGCTTCGGTGGTAACCCTGAGGCAAAATCTGCATCCTATGCTATCTCCAGTCGTCTCGATAAATGTCTTGCCACTGGCAAAAGGTAGCTTAGGCTCTGTGAGCGAGGTTGACAAAAGGCGCAGTTTCTTCCTCACTTTAATCCAAATCTCCGCGCAAGTCACCCATTTCAGCGGACACAGCAAGAGATACGACTGTCCACACGGCTGAACAAAGAGAGTGGTCTTCATCACTTGTGATGGACAACTATCAAAAAACGGAACGCTCTGACTAACAGTCAGATAAGCTAGATAACCCATAAAGTCCTTCTTGCGCCAGTTTTCTGTAACACAGGACATCCAGAGCAAAGTATAAGTCGGTATTCCATGGGCAGATACCAATGTCGCTGATCAAATGTTTCATTAGGTCTCAGCCTATAATATGAAGGTCGGTGGAGTCCCTCTTCAACTGATATGTAATGTCTTATCTTCAAGTCGAGTATATTGTAACAGCTGAATATACTGGAGCGTTCGGCGGTTCGATGTGTGAACCGTTCGGCCACTTGCAAACTCTTAAACAGGAAGTCATCATTGTCATTACATTGAGGGGGGGGGGGGGGGGGGGGGGTTAAAAATGAAAAGGTTCAATAATAAAGGTTTCACACCTCGTGATTCGTCACGCCGTGTGCAGACTAGGGTTTGGTTATACTCTGTTAGATAATAAGCCTCTTCCCTGCCGTAGATTGAACCCGTGCTACCAAATAAAGATACCCATATGCTGGGACATTATTTAAACATGTCATTTCAAGACTACAGGCCTTGCACGTGCGCAATCAGTGGCGTATCCTGGCATCAGATGGCATGATTATATCCTCAACGGCTAGAGCTCTACTAAAACAGACCTCAACCCAATCTCAGAAACACCTGACCGCCGCCTAGTTTATTTGCTCTTTTAACCCTCTGACTTCATTCTCCACCACCCCCCTGTAATGCCAATGACATCCTACCCTCTGTATTCATTCTCCACCACCTCCCTCTAATGCCAATGACATCCTATTGAGCAGTTTCCAAGTGGCCGTACAGTTTACACCTCTGATAACCGCACACATCAGTCTTTTCAGCTGTAAAAAGAGTCTAAGAGTTAAAGCATTGTATATCAGTTTATGGCTGGACCAGCAAACGTAGGCCCACAAGGTATTTCACAGATCATTCCTCGGCTTGTAAAAGGACTTTCCCAAAGGGAAGCGCAGAAGAGGCCGTCCCCGAACAGTATAGCTTCATCATATGGCAACCTCCGATATGGATGTGGCCTGGAGTCGTGTCGTCGCAGTGGGCTTTGGGTGGGACTAGTCGACGCAACGGGCCTCAGACGCGAACTGATTATTATTAATATTACTATTATTTTTATATTCTAGCTTAGAATTAAAGAGTAAAGATGGCCACGTGCTAGACACTGTCGTCGAGGATGAAGTGTTAGATCATTGTAAGGACACTGCAGTTTATCAAGGATTTGATAACCTGTCCACGTTTACCTTCCTTAACATTAAATCAGTTATCCATTTACGGTTGCGTAGACTGGAGCATTTTGGAACGAAGGATGGGACGCAGATAATTTACTACGAGAGGCAAGCACTCTTAAATATTCCAATCTTAAAACGAATGACGTAATTGGCACAAATATTCTCTTTTAATAGCTGTAAAGAAGTAACCGGAAGCGATATCAACAACGATTTTAGGTTAAACATATGGGTTAATAAGCACCTCACATGCGCTTCACTGAAAAAAGGTTGGTTTTCCCTTCTTTTGGCTAGTTATTTGTTTCTCAACCACGTACTTCTCAGTTTGGTTAATGAGTGCCTAAGGGTTATTGAATCATGTAACTCACGTCTTTCTTGCAGCGAAGCGCACTTGTCAATCTGTTCTTTCCCAGAGTGCCTATCAATAAATTTTCTCTACTGTTATTTGGTGTGCAAAGTTGTTTACGTCAGTCAAACATACTGACCAAGATCCCACCTCACGACAGTATCAGGTACAACGTACTGAGCAAGACCCGGCCTCACTCCCACCTCATGCACCTGGGAACTGTGACAGTGTTATAACAGTCTCGCAAACATTGTGGGGATCGTCATTTCGGTCCCCTTAGTGAGGTAACCGATCAAGGTAGTTCCATAGCAGATACTGCTGTCGAAGACGAAGTGTTCGAGACATCATTCAACGAGGCCACAGCCTATTATTTAATAGGTGTAGTGACCAGTTCCCTTCCTCTGTGCACTTCCTTCCCTAAATGACAATCATGTACCCATTTACAGCTGTATTAACCGAGGCGTACCAGTAATGTGACTTCAGCCTCGCATCTTTACCATTTGGCATCTGAAAGCGTACGAGGAAGTATCCTTCGCCATGAAAAGCAACTGTTCCGCCAACCAGTCAACCATCGCAAGCGAGGATGGCGACACTATCAGACAGTTTTGTGTTGAAGATGTAATCTGTGTTTTATTTGGATTATAGTGAGGAGTAGCTGCACTGGTCATCAACCTCATTCTCTGGTCCCGAACTACCTTGGACCAGTGGCAAGACATGTCAAGACGACTGGAGGTAATTCAGGATGCAGGCGCTCTGGTCCCACCTCTTTGAGACCAGGGGCAATCTAAAACCGGCGGGACTAGGACCCACGCCGTTTCCGTTGATCGCTTTGAGAGACGTGTGCCCTACCGCTCGACTACAGTCAGACGTAGAGATGAGTCTGATAATAAACCTTACATTGCATTACAGCAAGAAAGGCACATATACTTCGCTTCAGTAAGCCTTGTGGTTTAAGAAGAGCAACTGCATGACTCTGCCAGAGAAAATATGTATGTGTAGAAAATAATTCAGACAACAACAACAACAGCTATTGAAAGGTGTAAATGGTTCTCCAGTGCTTACAATAAACTTGCCTTCGTGGTCAATGTAGATATACTGCTTAACAATTTGCTGAGCTCAGAGTTTGCTTTTGTCACTTTACTTAATATTGAATATAGCCGTTGTTGTGCTGGCATGTGTGTTTGCTTATTGTGTGGGTGGACATGAGCATGAATGTTGCATATTTTGTTGTGTCCCTGTGTTTATGCAAACCTGCATGTTCGTTAGAGAAGATTTTGTTTTAGAATTATGTTCTCTTTCAGTTACATGTTCTTCTGATCTCTGCTACCTAGTAACATTTATGTTATAAAAATCGACGGCACTGCACTTGGTAGATATAAAGGCATGCAGTCTATATATATATATAGAGAAAGAGAGAGAGATGGAAATAGTGAAGGGTGTGGATATACTGATTTTTCCAATAAATACCTTGAATAATTGAATGAATAAAAAGTGAAAATAATTTATTACTTACTGACTTACTTAATCGTCCATTTTCTTCTCTGGCTTGCTAAGAACATAATTTTTTATTACTTGAAGAAATAATGACAATAATTATGAGATCTTGCTTTTCAATTTAGAAAATAGAAATATAAAGTAAGAAATATTTAGAGTTTTAAACAATTTGAAAAAAAAAAAAGACAGAAGCAAGTTATGTTTTCATAAATCATTTTGAGTGGACGTCACGCAGAGAATTTCATAAACGTCTTTGATAGATGGTTAGTGTAAGTATAATGTATGTGTTGTGCAGTTATTGTATTCTGTTGCAGATCAGTGCACTAAAGTTCAAACATAAAGGTTTATTTGAAAACTCTTGGCAGTAGTAGTATATATTTCAGGCAATGAGAATTATGTGTATAATTCTAGCAATAATATTTTTATTGTGTTCTTCTCACAGATAGAAAGATGTATATTTTATACTTCCCAAAATAAGTGTTATCGTTTTCTCACTGTTAGATTTATGTTTTGTGCTTTAAACAGTGCCCTTTTCATTTTCTGGCAGTGAGATTTATGTTTCATATTTCTCAGAGTAAGATTTATGTTTAATACTTCCAACAGCAAGCATTATTATACGATTTATATTTCACGTAGTAAGATTTGTGTTCCATGCAGTATGATTTACTATTAACGCTTACGACGTGTGGGTTACTCTGCACAATTTCTGCTTGATGCAGCTCGATTTATGCTTAAAACAACAGGTCATAGATTTACCATTATAGAGTAAGATTTGTAATTCAAGCAGCTAGATTTATGCTTAAAACAACAGGTCATACATCTACCATTTATAGAGCAAGATTTGTAATTCATGCAGCTAGATTTAACAACAGGTCATACATCTACCATTTATAGAGTAAGATTTGTAATTCAAGCAGCTAGATTTATGCTTAAAACAACAGGTCATACATCTACCATTTATAGAGTAAGATTTGTAATTCATGCAGCTAGATTTAACAACAGGTCATACATCTACCATTTATAGAGTAAGATTTGTAATTCATGCAGCTAGATTTAACTGACAGCAATACGATATTTGCTTCTTTTAACATTCATTGTCTTCCATCATCAGCGTTCACGATCTGGTTTTTCAATGAGCTCCCATAGGAAGATTGTTGCAGGTTTGCCAGTGGTAACTGAGAAACGAGCTTCTTAGTGTTCGAGTGGTGAGGTAGTCACCTGTCACGGCAAAAGTACTTAGTTGTGTACCTTTACTCAACACACTCCAGTAGATTCAATCGTAAATTGGTACCTGGTCATTGTTATGGAAGGAAATGCAGCAAATAAGGCAACTGGTCATACAATAATTAATAAACCGAGCCTAGCCAAATAAGTACCTAACATTTCATCACCGACTGCAGTGTTTGATACGGGTCTGCCTTTATTTGTTACTGAGAAAGACAACGCATGGTAAGAAAGCCGATGTTACGACCAACTAAAGCCTTTATCATATCAATGAATGTACAAAAAGACAATAGCACAGAACACGCTAGCTAGACATGCTCTTGACAAAAGAAAGTGAACAACTCGAAAAACAAAATTAGCAAAACAATCAATAAAACAAAGTAAATAGTCAAACAAAATCCTACATACTTAACTTATTTTCCTGGTCCAAGCTACCACGTCATAGAGCACAGCATGCATCTAGTATTCAGCGACATGGATTGCCCTGTCATTTGCCTCCAGCATGTCGCCCCTCTTGCATATTTGCTGAAGGTTGGGGCAGGTCATCAGGTGGTCTGGGCCCTGTATTCCGTCACAGTCACATATTTCATCATCTTGAGTATCCCCACCATTCCATATTCCTCTTGCACCGTGATACACCAGTTCCGAGTCTCTTAAGCGACGTCCATGTTGTGCATGGTAAATGATGTACGGAGGCAGTTTCCTCCAGAATTCCATCTCTGGGGCCTGCATAATTCGAAATGGCGGCTTTCAAGGCTTGTTGCCAGACATTGTGGCAGAAACTCTACATTAGACATCAGAGTTGGGGATATATATTTAGTAAGATTAGGGCAAGTAGGGCGCAACTGGTCATGGTTGACAAGAATAAAATTAATGTAAATTTCTAAACACAGCAATACGAATGAAATATGGTGTTGGCTCCCATTGACCCACTTACCAATAACGTCAGACGTTGGCTTCTATCTACCCACAGACCAATGGAGTAGGATATTGGCTTCAATTGACCCACATATTTGTGATATGCGTAGCTTCCATTGACCCATATACCCATGAAGTCAGTAGTTAACTCTCATAGACCGACACACAACTGATGTAGGGTCTTGGCTCCCATTGACCCACTGACCAATGGAGTTGAGCATTGGCTCCCATTGACCTAAATACCAATGAAGCCGGTTGTTGGCTCCAATTGACCCACAGACCAATGGAGTTGAGCATTGGCTCCCATTGACCCACAGACCAATGGATTCGGATGTTGGCTCAAATTTACCAACAGAAAAATGAAGTAGGGTAGGGGCTCACATTGACCTACAGAACAATGTAGTCTGATAACCCACATATTAATGATATAGTACGTTGACTCCCATTGATCCACACACCAATTAAGTCCGTTGTTGGCTTCTATTGACCCATAAACTAATGAAACACGATGTTCGCCCCCATTCACAAACACACGCAATATGGTGCTCTCTTGCATTGAACCACATACCAATACACTCTGGTGTTGACTGCCATTTGCAGAATAATACTACATAGTGTTCACCCCAATTGAACCACATATAATGAAGTCGGTTATTGGATACCACTGACCCACAGATAATGAAGTCGGTTGCTGGATCCCACAGACAAATAAAGTAAGATGTTTACTCCCAGACCTTAGGTTCCCATTCTCATACGGATCAATAAAGTCAGATGATGGCTCCCAGGCGCCAAGTTACCATTCTCATACAGATCAATAAATTAGATCTTAGTACCCAGGTGCCAAGTTACCATTCTCATACAGATCAATAAATTAGATCTTAGTACCCAGGTGCCAAGTTACCATTCTCATACAGATCAATAAATTAGATCTTAGTACCCAGGTGCCAAGTTACCATTCTCATACAGACCAATAAAGTAAGATGTTCGCTCCCAGACCCAGGTTCCCATTCACACACAGACCAATGAAGCAGGATGTTGACTACCAGGTCTTCATACCTTTATTCACGCACAGACCAATGTAAATGTATTGTGTTCGTTCTTCTAACATCCCAGCCTGGAAACAGTCAGCGCCTTCCGGGCCCTGGTGCGTAAGCAGACGTCTATCAATGCCCTTGAGAATATCAAAGCTGAGACCAGTAGGGTAACCAAGCCGCTGTTGGCAGTCGGGGAGAAGAAGACTGAATTTCCTCAACACCTGACCCCACCTTCGAAACTCGTAAGGCGAAGCCGGAAGTTGAGGCACAGGACGCTCCCGGTCACAGCTGAGGAGCTTAATGCAGTTCCAGAGCACCAAATGCTGGTGACTGATCCTGATTGGGTCAAGGTCAGTCTTCTCCCATAGTCTATGTGTTTTTGTTTCTCTTTGTTACTTTTTATGCGTTTGTTTACACAGTCTGTCTCCTCCTCCGCATCGTCATCGTGATGATGTTGTTGTTGTTGTTGTTGTATGTTGATGCTGCTGTGACTGTCTCCTTTCAGTGAAGTAGCTTTCAGGGCATAAAATAAAGTAGTAGAAGCAATACGTCATGTAATTCTCAAACACGAATGTAAGCCTGAAGAAATGGTTGTCACAAAGATTAGAATATGACGTAGATGACGTGCAGTTACTACACACACTGGAGAAACACCAGAAAGTCACTCGGTTTGACATCAAAGATGTTTCATAAAAAACACAGATAATGCTGGAGAACGTGACTTGGTTTGACATCAAAGATGTTTCATAAAAACCAGAGAATGCTGGAGAAAGTGACTCGGTTTGACATCAAAGATGTTTCATAAAAAACACAGATAATGCTGAAGAACGTGACTCGGTTTGACACCAAACACAGATAATGCTGGAGAACGTTACTCGGTTTGACATCAAAGATGTTTCATAAAAACCACAGGAAATGCTGGAGAAAGTGACTCGGTTTGACATCAAACATGTTTCATAAAAGATACAGAGAATACTGGAGAAAGTGACCTGTTCTTACATCAATGATGGTTCATACCAACCACAGGGAATGCTGGAGAAAGTCACCTGGTTTTACATCAATGATGTGGCAGACTTCACACACCATGTATAAAACATACAAACATTAGGGCAAAAAATGTGTATGCCTCTGTGGACTGGATTAACAAACTCTACGTTCGTCAATTCTGTCGACTCCACAAGAGATGTAAAGTGACAGGTGTAAAGGGACGACGAGAGTAGACTGAGACACAGCCAATTTTATAAGGAAGATAGATGTGATTTTTTTAGACCGACAAAAGAAGAAGAAGAACAAGAAGAAGAAGTAAAAACAGAAGAAGAATTGCTGTAAAGCGGGACAATGGATAGCACAGGGGACAAAGCGCAATTGAGACAGGCATGTTTAGTCAAATCCATTAGTACAATGATGTAGTCAATGGAAATATCAGGAATACCTTGAAGCAGCGTTTGCCTCATTGGTACCAGGCACATAGTCTGCTTGACTGTCAGGATGACATGATCTTAGTCTGCTTGACTGTCAGAATAACATGATCTTAGTCTGCTCGACTGACCTCAGAATGACATGATCTTAGTCTGCTCGACTGACCTCAGAATGACATGATATTAATCTGCTCGACTGTCAGAATGACATGATCTTAGTCTGCTCGACTGTCAGGATGACATGATCTTAGTCTGCTCGACTGTCAGGATGACATGATCTTAGTCTGCTTGACTGTCGGGATGACATGATCTTAGTCTGCTCGACTGTCAGGATAACATGATCTTAGTCTGCTTGACTATCAGGATGACATGATCTTAGTCTGCTTGACTGTCAGGATAACATGATCTTAGTCTGCTCGACTGTCAGGATGACATGATCTTAGTCTGCTCGACTGTCAGGATGACATGATCTTAGTCTGCTTGACTGTCAGGATGACATGATATTAGTCTGCTTGACTGTCAGGATGACATGATCTTAGTCTGCTTGACTGTCAGGATGACATGATTTTAGTCTGCTCGACTGACCTCAGAATGACAGGATTGCAGTATTCTTGCAGAGACCGGTTATTGTAGAGATCCATGTTTTGATGATTTGAGTTTATGATCGGTGCTGTACAGATATATTCTTTTGAGATTGAGAGAACCCCGATTTTGGTAATGACGACGTTCGAGTAAAATATTGTGCTCATGTCAGTGACATGACAGTCTT
Organism: Ariolimax columbianus; assembly: GCA_036924085.1. NCBI lineage: Eukaryota > Metazoa > Mollusca > Gastropoda > Stylommatophora > Arionidae > Ariolimax > Ariolimax columbianus. The sequence goes on from JAVGWX010000012.1 coordinate 24,970,831, forward strand.
ATTGAGGTTATATTGGAGGGAAGAGTGGAGGGCAAGAGAGCCAGAGGGCAGTAGAGGTTTAGGTGGACAGACAACATCAAGATGTGGTCGGGACATAGGCCGACTGAGTGTACCGACTTCGCACGGGACAGAGACAGCTGAAGATCAATTTCCGCGAACCTCCGATGCGAAAAAGACGAATGATGATGATGATGATGATAATAATGATGATGACGCTTGACATCAGCTCTACAGATAAGAATGTTTATGACAGGAATAGATATGGAAGAAAGGGGGGGAGGGGTTGTGGAATTTGTTAGCGTCACGGCTAACAGCTCAAAATGATTGTTTTCGGATTCATGAAACTACAAGGTCGTGCCCCTGTGGAACGTCTTACATTTAAGGAATCCATGTTGAAGTCAGAATCACTGGACCATTAAGCGCAAAAACACGGTAAAATGCACTGTGCCTTAGAAAATAATCCGAATGAGACAACATAAATGATTAAAAATGCTAAAACGAATCAATAACTTCTCATATATTGCAAACATAGTAATGAAGGATCGAAATACGAAACGAACTATAAAGACAATAGAAATTAACTAAACAATTTTCATCAACGTGAGACATGTGTTGACATTCACACTCACACATTTAAAATGTGAATAAGCAAGTGTTACATATACTTGCCATTAATGTTTGACGGGAAAGCATGGACATTAAACAAACTATTGGAAGAGCTAACTGAGGACTTAGAATTGTGGATATATAGAAAAATATGGTTCATCTCGTGAAAATGAAAGAAAACAAACACGAAGATCGCGAAAGGGTTTTAGAAACGGAAAGAAATTTAAGTCCACCATCACTAAAACACAATCTCCAACTCTACTGTACAGTCTATGCTATTGTATGGCTCAGAAACATGGAAAACAACAAAAACAACAACGAAAAATGTAGTCTTTCATAAATGAGTGTCTGCACAAAAGAGTGATTGAATTGGTGTGACATGAATTGGTGCGAGATGAATTGGTGTGACATTATTTGGTGTGACATGAATTGGTGTGACATTATTTGGTGTGACATGAATTGGTGTGACATTATTTGGTGTGACATGAATTGGTGTGACCTGATCACTAATGTGGAATTGTCCCGAAACTCCATACACATACCAATGGAATATGAGATATGAGTTGAATAGAAGAATATGGTATTGAATATGAGACACATTAAGGAAAATTGATGTATAGCATTACATGGGGGGTCTCTGTTCTGGAAACCAATAGACAAGAGAAGTAAAAATATACCAAAACACATACGGAGAAGAGAGTTCGAGATAAACGAAGCAAACAGGGACGAAGTGAGCAGAGCTGAAACGGATAGCTCAGGAGAGGATGAGTTAGCGTGGATTTACTGAAGACGTCAGCTCCATTTATAGCTGTAATGTTGTGATAGGAGGAGTTACAGGCAAACATGACTTAATAAGTGGGTCAGAAAGTTAATATATTTTGACCATATAAAAAAGGAATCATTTTACTGAAAACTAGTACAAGGAAACATAGAGGTCAGACATCACAGGGGAAGACAACACTATAAGAGGGATGATAACACAAAGGGATGGACAGGGAACGGTCTGTCCGATTGCCCAATGTTGGGCAAAGGATACGTGATGGTATGCTCCATTGTGGTTGAATGTTGGCTCAGATATGGCAAAAATCTGCTGGTAGTCCCATGTACTGTATCTGGCTCGTTGGCTATTCTTGTTTTTGTTGTTTGTCTTCTTTGGATCCTGCACTTTCTTTATAGCGTCTTAGCGTTATATAGTCATGGCAATCACAGCTTTCATTTTTAGGATCGTGACGCCCCATACTGGAGTTCGAATAATAGATCCACTTGCATGGACCAGTTGTCTGGATTAGTTAGTTACGTGGACCAGTTGTCTGGATTAGTTAGTTACGTAGATCACTTTCTTGGACAAATTGAATGATCAGTTAGTTGCGTGGACCAGTTGTGTGGAACAGTTAAGTGGACCAGTTGTCTGGACCAGTTAAGTGGACCAGTTGTCTGGACCAGTTAAGTGGACCAGTTGTCTGGACCAGTTAAGTGGACCAGTTGTCTGGATTAGTTAGTTACCTCGACCAGTTTCATGGACCAGTTGTGTGGTCAGTTAGTTATGTTGACCAGTTTCATGGACCAAATGTGGGAATCAGTTAGTAGTGTAGACCAGTTAAATGGGCCAATTGTATGCCGTGAAAGGCGGCTAGTGAGGACCATGCCAGGAGCTAGTAACCTGTCATTTAAAACCAATTACAATGGAAAGAACAAATACCAAATTACGGCCAGTTTTTTTCACCCAGGCTTCCATATAGGACCAGCGGTTAGCCAAGGCTTGGAAGAGAAGGATCTGGATATCATAACTATTTATATCGACCATACATAATCTGGTGAAACAGATGTAGATTATGAACAGACGTATTGGTGAGATTCTTCTAATGCTGGAGTTCTTAACCTTGTGGCGGTTTCTAATGGCTCAATACCCCGTTAAAATATCCTACTGTAATGGAAGAGCCGTCTCTGAGGACCCGCATGAAAAGCCCCCAATGTAATGGAAGAGCCGTCTCTAAGGACCCCATAAAAAGTCTCAACTGTAATGGGAGAATCTACACTGAGAGCCCCCGTGAAAAGCCCCCGTTCTACGGCAAGAGCCGCCTCTGATATCTGCAGTCTTTAAAAATAAAATGATAGATCGAGCGGCTGCGGTACTGAAGGATAAAAGGCAATTAAAAAACACATGTAGACAATTGCTCAGTGAACGAACACGCCAGAACAAGAACAAGACGATACCTACAGTACTGCCACACATTTTTTTAATTGATAAAGAAAGAAGAAAAATAACTAACATATCGCAACCAAAGAACAAGCCATGGTGTGAAACGAGCGGTTTAAATTCGCCGCCATAACAGGAGGTGCCAGGAAAGTGTCAGATACAATATCCGAATAATAATGTTCGCTTAGGCGTCTGAGGCCCGTTGCGTCGGTCGGCCACATCCATGACTCACTGCTGCGGCGTGGCTCCAGGCCTCGTCCAGAGCGGAGGTGGAGGCATATGTCTACTGAAGCATACTGTGCGAGGACGGTCTCTACTTTGCTTCCGGCCGGTCGGCGGAAGACTTTGGCTCTGAGGGGCGACTTGTGTAAGATTTTGTGGTCCGGGGTTTCTGGACCAGCCGTACAACATGACCGAACAAAGAAGTGTTTCTGAAATTGTAAGGAGAACTGTTTCAGCAGAGACCTCCACGTTCCAGATGTAGTCATGCCACCAGATGCCCAGGATACACATGTGGAAGGCTTCCAATCACGCCATGTCATGTTTGAGCAATGTCCAAAAATATGCCAGTTATGAAGTAGAGTAGGCCAAAGAAATGTTCTACTTGTTCTTCTTATTCTTGTTCTACTTCTTCTTCTTCTTCTTCTTCTTCTGCGTTCGTTCTCAATCTCCCTCTACACAGTCCAGAACAAGGCTTTGCAAGTAGTAGGAAGTAATCTGGAGAACAAAATGCGCTGTGTCGCTAGTTTACAGCTTGACTGCGATATCTGCACCTTTAGGTCCAACACATCCGACTTCAGCAAACATTTTTTTTAGTAACGGGTTAGCATTCCTTCTTCGATCCCTTCTCCTTAGCCAGTCTGCTCTGTTGCAAACTGTTATCCAGGATCACCGCGTGGAGGTGTAGAAGGGTCTTGACATCTCTGGTTCGCTGGCCCTGACGCTAGCAGTCAGCCATGGGTCGCTGGCCCTGACGCTAGCAGTCAGCCATGGGTCGCTGGCCCTGACGCTAGCAGTCAGCCATGGGTCGCTGGCCCTGACGCTAGCAGTCAGCCATGGGTCGCTGACCGATGCAGCTCATGCGCTGCTCAGCCATTTCTTGTTCGATCCACACTATTTTATAACTGGCATACTGTGTCTTAGTTTTCCTGGCATACTTGTTACGGCGGCCAATTTAAACCGCTCGTTCACATCACGAATTGTTCTGTTGTTGTGTTCAGTTGGTCGTTTTCGTTCGTTATTTGTCCCTGATGAAGGCCATGTGGTCGTTTCGTTTTGTTCTCGTCTTGATGCAGTAACTGAACTATTACCTATCCCCGGTTAAAAGACATCGTTCTAATGGAAGAAACGTTTCCGACAAGTAATCTCAACCATCCGACTGACGTGTTGGGTTTCTGTGTGTTCCCACAGTTTGATGAGTTCGGTAGGCAAGATTCTAAGGCAGACTCTGGAATTTTGTCTGGGTCTGATGCAGACAGCCTATTCCACGCGGAGAGCATGCGCAGCTTGACCCTGGATATGGATATGTCCGATGCGGACCCGTCCAGGTTGAGTGTCACAGACAAGGCGTCCATATTTAGGGTCCTGGAAGAGAAGACAAAGGCTGAGAGAGACAAAGAGAAATCTGCCAGTGGCGCCAAAAGGTAACACTTAATTAGATCTATCTCTCGGATGCAGATTCTTGTTCTCTTTGTTTATTATCACTGCGTATGTACTTGTTACATTGTTCAACACGACAGGAGTTTGGGCCGGGGGGGGGGAGGAGCGGGGGGGGTGGTTGATCGATGCCGCGCGGCTCAGCGGTTAGTGTGTCACGTCTTAAAGCTCAAACTTGCCTGTGTTCCGTTTCATGAAACAGCAAAAATTCATGCTGTAGATGGATGAATGGGGACATCAGGCGCAGAACACAGTAAAATGCACTCTAATTTAGAAAACGAGGCAAACGAACAATTTTTTTTAAATGTACATTTACTCTTGTTCTTAGCGCAATATAGAATTCAGACTTTTGTCGTGAAATAGATAAATACGTTTATGAACATTCTGCATGCGGATAGTTTAATATGTACATAAATAGTAAGAGCCAATATTTTGAGGACGTTAAGCCAACACATCTGCTAGATGGACTGAGTGAGTTAACACAAAATCAGTTTCTCATGTGAATAATGAAACGTATACTGACATTCCATCCTAAAAAAATATGCCGTTATCAATGAATGAAAGAAAGAAAACAGCACAAAAGAAAACTGCAAATTAAGTCAAATTAAGTCAAATTAAGGTCAGTATTAAAAGGAGAAGTTAAGACTGAATCTAATCAAATAATTTATATCATCAAGAATCCATTCTACCGCAATTAGTAGTCGATCAAAGACTTCCGGTATGGATGTGTGTGCAACAGGGACAAGAACAGGTTCACTGACACACTGAGGGCATGCCGGAAGAGGATTGAAGACTCTCCAACTGGTGGACTGCACAGACCACTATACACGCAGGCCAAACTTCTGCCAAGTGCTCAGACGTTTAAAAGAAAACTCTAGACACAGTACACTATACAAGACACAAGTATGAAGGAAATCTCTAGACATAGTACCCTATACAAGTATGAAGAAAAGCTCTAAACACAGTACCCTATACAAGACACAGGTATAAAGGAAAGCTGTAGACACAGTACCCTATGTAAGCGACAGGCATAAACGAAAGCTCCATAAAAAGTACCACTGACAGCTTCGCACGCCCCCCCCCCCTCCCGCCCCTCTTTTTGGCATATAGTACTGAAACTTTACTGAAGATAAATACATTCTCAAGTATGTGATTTAATGTTGGAGTTTGATTTGGGGAGAAAAAAAATACATTCTTTAAAAGCTCAATAAAAAGAAATTATGCAGTGAGTGACTTAAAACGGGCCAGTCTATGTGTCTTTATCAAGCGTTTTATCAAGAAAATGACGGATATTTATTGGCTTATTTATATTGGATTGAATGCTATTTAGTTTTATTTATAAATTAGCTTTTTTTTTAATTACTTTCTATGAGTTAATTATATTGCATATATGTCAGGTATTTAAATTATATAGCCTGATTGTACTGTCGCTTTTTCAGCTTTATATATTAATTCTACAACTTTTGGGAGTTTTTTTTTTAAGCTTACTGAATTCAGCTGTTGAGTGTTTGTGGGCGAGAGTGAGAGATTCCAGATTTTGTTTTTCTTGTAACCCTCTCATGCTTATTGATTCCTAGCTGTCTTAGCTCACGATCTTATTTGAGTCTCTGCTTATTTTGATTTGGACATTCGTGGTTTATAATTTGTTTACCCTTTTTTGTATGTTTATCGTATTAGTTACTTTTGCTTATTTTTGTTTATTGTATTTGCTATTTGATATTGTATATGCTTCTGTAGCTTGTCACCTTTATGCAAATATATAAACAATATACGTTACGACCAAAACATCTTTGGCAGGGACAATGGACTATATAGATATGCATTTTTACATAATATAAGCGATGAAGATAATTTCAGATTAGGAAATGTAATTTATCTGAGCGCAAGTTCGTTCTTCTTAGAACCTTGGCCATTTTTTGTCAAGCTTTCAGTGATTATCTGGCAAGTTGATGGCTAACAATGGCATGTCGTTGTTGTTGTTGTTGCTGGTGCTGCTACTGTCGTCGCCTCTGCTGCTGCTGATATTATTGTTGTTGTTGGTGTTGTTAGTTTTTGTTCAAACAACGCGTATTGAACTGCTCAGTCTTGAAGAAGTGGCTCTTGGAGCAGGTTTCTAGCGGTTCTTCATAAATCACATGGCTTACTGAATAAAACGTATCTGAATTCTGCTAACTGTAGTGCAATGCAGTACTTCCCAGCATGCTCACCACTGCGTGGATCACCACCTCGTTGACCAGGCTGCTGTAGAACAGCATGTCTCAATGTGTACATTATAGACGTGGGGATGAGGTCTTGTTGCACCTGACCCTAGCTTTCGCAAGTCTGATAGTAACTAGGTAATACGGACACACCTGGAATTCACTGGCATTTCTACAGGTATATTAATATCGAATGATTGTGTCAGACACGGTGTTGGAATGAGATGGATGTATACACATACCTTTCTTTCCTTTAGCCTGTAATGTAACGATTGCTCTCATTGAGTTTATATTCTGGGGCTCTTTACATTGCAGCTACGCCACTGACAATCGTTGTTTGAAGAGATGTTTGTACTGGTTATTTTGTGAGCTTTTTATTTTTGTTTGTATGTGAAGTTTTAATCCTGGTACACTAACAGAAATAGAACACAGAACGTAGCATGTAAATTATACTACGAGGCCTTTGCTTTCAAATTAAGCCTCGGGTCATCTTTACAAACATTTTTAAATTCAGCCGATGAAACAGGTATTCGCGACGCATAAAACTCCTACAAAGGGAACGCCTGTGTACTTGAAAACGATCGATTAACATCGGATCAGACTGTTTAACACTAGCATGTTACAAATATGCTAGGTGCATGTTTTCAATATGGAATCAACATGTACATATTTGGAAATGTTGTAAGAAATATATATCAGAAAGCAAATATAGGATTGATTTGATTTAACAGTTAAGACACTTATTATTGATTCAATCTTTCATTTTCTTAAATGCCGCACACATTTTTATATTTACATCTTTTGTATACTAAACTATTGGTTGTTTTAGCTGGTAAGTAAAGTACTCGCTTCTCGAGAAACGAAAGGAGCATAACTGGTAGTGTTCGAATCCCACAATTATAAGCGTCCTATCGTCTCAAGGGACGCCTTGTCATATCAGAGACGGAGGCTCATCTCGGAGGTTCCGTGTACATATTGTGCATATAAAATAACCCTTGACAGTTGACAATCGAAAAGAGTTGGTTGTCACCATTGATCCGGGAAACAATTCTAAAAGTAATGAAATTGCTATCCAAAAGTTGCATTCATGAACAAGAGGTAGCCCTACGTCATGCAAAGACACAGCAAGCTAATCACAGAGTTGTCTGAACACTCGATTGCATGTTTGTGGTAAAATGAGTTGCGACTAAGACAAGAGTAATAACAAAACAAGTTTTGAGAAAACATCAATTCTTAACCGGTACTTCTTCTTCTTCTGCGTACGCAGTCAGACAGTAACCATTATTTTTTCGAAAAAAGCGGCGGTCATCCTGAGGCTGTCGCCACTGCCATAGAGCTTGTCTTGCAGTTCCACTGGTGATGGCCACATCTGCTCTCTCTGATCCTCGTATGTCGGGCAGTTCTGCAGCAGATGTTCAGCGGTCATTTTACCGGTACCACACGGGCATTCGTCAGTGCCACCTATCTTCAATTTGTTTAATAGGTGGTACCTCAGTCTATTGTGGCCAGTGCGAAGTCTGAAGACCACGACCTGCTCTCTTCTGTTCAACTGGTAATAGGCATCGTTTTTTGTGTAGCCAGTATGTTCGGTTTCCCATTTGGTCATGTATCTAGCTCTAATAAGCCGTTTTAACTCTTCGTACGTCATACTAGTATCTGGTTGTGGTAGTCTTGCACCTTTTTTTGCCAATCTGTCTGCCTCCTCGTTGCCTTGGATGTTGCAGTGGGATGGGACCCGCTGTACCACTACCCTTTTTGGTGCGGTCTGCTGGCATAGTTGACAGAGTACTGCTCTTAAGTCATTTAGTTCAGTATTTTTCTGGCTTTTTTGTGACTACGGCCAAAGCATCTGTAAGCAGGACTATATGGCTTTCATTCTTTTTACCTGTCACCATTTCTTCCACTGCCGCCCTCAGTGCGTTCTCTGTAGTGTTTGTTACAGAACCGTCGGTGTATGCATGGGTCCAGTCCATGCGTGGGTAGCTTTTCGATTTGAAGCTTAGGGTAGTATCTCTCCTTTCTTTTTCAGTCTGGCAGTTTTTGTTTCCAATACCTGGTATATTTTCTACCACCTCTGGAAATATATCCTGCCTCCACGTAGGTTTTCGTACAGTAGTGATGGGTTTTGGTGCTGTTAGTGCGTTTATGGGATCTTCGTGCATCTTTGCTTTGGCTATTTCTGCAAAGTTTCTCCGCTTTAGTTTCCCATTTCCCAAATTGTTTAGTCTCTGGTGCATTCAGTCTTCGGACTTTCTCTGCCTGCAGCTGGGCTCTGCAGTCTCTTCTATCGGTCATGGATTGCAGTTTTGTAATCTTTTCAAGTTCTACAATTGGCGTTGACTTCATGCCTCCTGTTATAACTCTCATGGCTTGGTTTTGAAGTTTGCTAACTTTATCGAAGTTCGCCTTTGCTGCTGTTGTCCATGCCGCAATGCCATAATCGAGAACTGGTCTCACTCTTCCAGTGTACAGTTTCTTAGTATGCCTTCGTCTGCTCCCCAGCTTGTGCCAGCAAGTTTCCTCATGATTGCCATTCTTTCTCTGGCTCTCATTCGGTTTCTCTCAATCTGACTTTTCCATGTCATGCACCGATCAAATGTGACTCCCAGATAGTTTGGGTTGTCGTTTGGCTGCAGGAATTTGCCATTTAGACTTAATTTGGTATTTTGGGGTTTTAATGAAAGCGAGAATATTGTGCATGTGGTTTTCTCCTCGTTTATTTTGACCAGCCATGAGTTCGCCCACTCTTCCAGCGATGTTAGGGCCATCTGCATCCGATTTCTTGCTATGGTGAAATTCTTTTCAGAGGTCCACATAGCCAGATCGTCTGCAAACATTGAGCTATGGACTCTCCTTGGTATATTCTCTGTAATGTCGTTTATATATACCAGGAAGAGTGTGGGTGACAGTACTCCCCCTTGGGGTACTCCCTGCTCGAGTGTAACCTTTTTGCTCATCTGCCCTTGTACTTGGACTCTGGCCGTTCTTTGTTTGAGGTAGTTGTTGATCCACTTGTACATTTTCCCACAATGGTCACTTCTTCTTAGTGTTAGCCGGTACAAAAATATTATTCGTTCTCTTAAAGGTTTGTGTTAGCTGGTACAAATAATATTATTCGTACTTTGAATAGTTTGTGTTAGCCGGTACAAATAATATTAGCTGAATTGTGAAGGGGGATCAAGATGCTGAACAGCGCATGAGCTGCAGTGGTTAGCGACCCATAGCTGACTGCTAGCGTCAGGGCCAGCGAACCATAGCTGCCAAGACCCTTCTACACCTCCACGCGGTGATCCTGGATAACAGGCTGCAGCAGGGCAGACTGACTAAGGAGAAGGGATCGAAGAGGGAATGCTAACTCGGTACTCAAAAAATTATTTCTGACGTCGGATGTGTTTAAACCGAAAGGTGCAAATATCGCAGGCTAGCTGTAAACTACAACACAACGCATTCCGTTCTCTGGACTACATTCCTCTACTTAAGCCTTTTCAGGGTTTTGTAGTGGGAGATTGAGAACGAACGAAGACGAAGAAGAAGAATTCTGAAGGGTTCATGTTAGCCGGTACAAATAATGTTAGTTGAACTCTGAAGGGTTTGTGTTAGACGGTACTATGTTTAAGTTACATTGGTATGTGCAGTCTCCTGTGTAGAGGTTCTTCCCCAGCTGTATTGTATGGTATTCATTGTTTTCTAATTATTTTTTAACAACATCTGGTGAAAGTGTTATATTCTGCCATATTTTAATATGTTCTGATATGATAATTAGATGTTTTTGTTCACAGCTGCTCTTTACAACGTTTCTGTGGTAACAGACTACATTGACTCTTCTTAAATCCTGAGGCGTACTTATGAAGGTGACCCAGGGTCACCATACTGAAGAGTACTGTGAGGCTATTAATTTCTCACCATTAAGGGATCACAGTATTGATCCGTTCCTGCTTGGTCATGCTTCAATGATAGAGCATGTTACCATGAACACGAAAGAAAAACTGAATGTGGTCTTGATCAGTATATTTCTCCTGACCTAGATAACTTTTCGCTTCCATTAAGATAAATAGAACTGGCATCACCACACTTCTGGCTGACCCATGTGTGCACAGTCTTCACGTGGCTAGCTGATTACCTACAATTCTAGTCTATAACCAAAACTAGCGTCAGGGTTAGGTAGGTGAAACATAATGAGCAAGACCCCCACCTCTCGTCAACTGGAATCACTGTGTCACAGGTGTCTGGCCAGCAAGGCGAGGATCGACACTGCTATCTCCATATTAGTGAGGTTGTTGGGAAGCCTCGCATTGCTCTCCAGTAAGTAGGACCGAGGTCCACCTTCTTGGGCACGCTTCATGATACAATGAGAGTCATGGTAACATGCCACCAATGCATAACTATCAAGTTTCAAATCAACTGAGTACGAGTATCTTCAAACAATAACATCAGCATGTCTACTTCGTCTGTTCAGGCACCCTTTCACTGCTTGACCTTAGTTTGAATCCGAATTTCTGCAGTCCGTTTATTGCTGATTTATCGATTACACTATCATCACCCAAAATATTATGATTGCTTGAAATCAGTCCATTCCTCTTATCCATGTCTAGATTGGCCAACTGTGGACACTATTCAAGGCGAATTATCTGCTCCTTCAATAGCGTAATCCCTCAACATAGACAAGACAATAGATGCAGAAAGAGCCCTTAAATTGGGATTCTCGACGGGTGCTGCACTTATCCCTGGGGATTTCGCGAGAAATCCCTAATGATTCCATGTGAGACCCCAAGGGATTCTGCGATAGATCATGACAATGAAGTAAAAGCTGTTGTGTAATATGCCTCATAGTTGATGGGCACAGAACGAGCGGGATGTAGGTCATTGACCAATGAAAACGCGATATTTGCTATTCATGTTGATTTGACCATATTTTGTTGGTAAATGTTCTAGTCACATTGATTTTAACCATAAGCTTTATAGTAAATTGAATATTCATATTTACATTTAGTAAATTTGCTATTGATGTTGGTTTTTAGTATATTTAATATTCCACATTGTCAGTAAATGTATATGTAGCTTCAACCGGTTAATCAAAACCTGTCAGATCCCTGCGGACCATAAAGGTTCAACAAATTCAAGCCCAAGTCCTCCTGTCCTGTGCCAATATATCCAGCTCTGTCCACGTCTCCTCTGTTGACATTATGTTTGCCACAAATTCACTTACCCATGGGTGTGTAGGTCTGCCTCTACTTCTCTTGCCCTGGGGATGCCAGAACATTGCCTGTCTCATAATGATGTCAGCTGTTTTTCGCAGTGTGTTCTATCCAAGACCAGGGCATACTCTTATCGCCATGTGCTGTGTATATTTGTCTGGTCTCTTCCCATAGTTCCACACTAGGAGCTTTACCATTTCAATCTCACTATTCGGTGCAGGTACCCATTGATGGAACCTTGGACCTTTTCGTCTGCAGTATTCGTTGTTCACCACATCACAGTGCCATACAATATGCCGGGAATTACGCAAGAGTTGAAGATGTGTATTTGTATTCGGGGCTGAATTTATTGTTTCCATTAATTCGCATTATAACGCAATGAAAGCCCTACTCCCTTTTCAATTCATATTTGATATATCGACCGAGGTACATGTATGAATACACCTCCTGCAGTATAGTGTTTTCGAACACAAACTCATTGTTCGTAGGTGCTTTATTTCATAATTTGTTGTTTTTATTCTATGTATTCTAAATCCTAATTTGGTTGACTAATCATTACACATACTTATTGTATTTTCTATTTGCTTGTTGTTTTGAGACAGAAAGGCCAAGTCATAATCTAAGTCTATGATGTATATAGAATTATATAAACAATAGATGAAACGATCATAGATCATTAATGTATGAACAACTGATTAACCATTTAACCCTACAGATCATTGTAACCAATCAATACTGATCTTTAGATATAATTTTCATGAAGGGTTTCATGAAGCTAAAATATTCTTAAGGGTTGTTCCAGGATAGAACGGTGGAGAAAGACCACAACACAGATTTGAGGTATCTATTTCTACAGCCTACTCATGATGATGCCATCCGTTCGAGACCTCTGATAGCAAGACAGTTTGGAACAATAGAAGAAAAGAGATCAGAGTACGAACCAGCATAACATCAAGAGGAGACCGTGCTGCTAGTATTATAAATATGTGTTCAGACTGGTATTGATTGTGTTTGATGTTCTCCAGGTACATCAACAGGAAGAAGCGAGAGAGGTCGCAGACAATGCCTATCACGGACGAGGAAGTGAAGAGCGCCTCTGAGATGGGCGAGAACCGAAGCTGTGAACTGGATGTCATCAACAGCTCGATCCAGGACAATGTTCACCAGCCAGAGGAGATTAGCAGGTTAAGGTCGGCCAGCCTAACAGAAGATGACTCTAAGGAACAGTGTGACGATGATTTGATCAAGTAAGTACAAAACAATAAGATCACGCTTACACGCTGTGTTGCATATTGAACATAACAAAATAGTTTCTTGGCGTGGGTTGATATGGTCAGTATCACGCAGTCGCTTTTACTTCACAAACTTGTTCTGTATCCAATATTTGAGGTTGGGTAGAATCTGGATCAGTTTGCTATTGAAGAAAAATCTAGTCAAAATTGAGACATACATCCTTAAGCTGGGCAGAGAGTACACTAACCACTGGTCTTCAAGCAA